>VZZY01017148.1:441531-473364 GCA_013400335.1 Eurystomus gularis | reverse complement strand
ATTACATAGGGGACTGGATTTTGATATTAATTCTATTTTCCCATCTTTGGTCCCACTCGGTGTCTCTAGAACATCGGGAGATATGTCATGACTTCAGGGAGGATGGTTCATGGATGTTTCTGGTTACAGGCATGTCTGGAAATCTAAACAGTATTATAGGACACGCTGGAGCATGGATTACTTGCAACAAGGGCACAATGACCTAAATTTCTTTCTTTAATTACCGCTTCTTTTATTTTTGTTGGCATTTTTTTAGGAGTGACCTTGACTATAAAATTGCTGTCAGTTCATTACCCTCCTTTGGTTTGTGGAATCCCTCTTGAGACTTGCAGTGATGGTTTTATGTAAATTGGCTGGAAGACTTGCAAAAGGCAGATGATGTGAGGAGGTAGCCCTGTAAGTCAGGATGTCCCTTCTAGAGTCCTGTGTCCTCTCTCCTTGAGATATCAGCTAAAGTCATGTAGAAGTGGGAAGCACATTGTACAAAATATAACCTTGACTCTAAATGCTACCATTTTCCTATTCACTTATACCTATTGGGGGAAGAGGGCTTTGGGGACATCAGGGCAAAATCATTCAGGACACCTGGTAATCTCCTTGCCTTCTTAGAAGGGCCTTGGCTAAGCCATAAGACAAGTGCATCTCATTGTGACTTTCCCATACAGCTTGTCCCCACTATCTTTGTAACATTGGTTATAGATGGATTAAGAGCTGCTCTTCAGTGCAGGGTAGATATCTGGAATAATGTATTTCCAGTCAGAGAAAAAAAAAAAGTATAGCCTTCCCAAACAGACTGAGGTACTTTCTGCCTCAGATTTGCTGATGCAACAGCTATATTTACAACATTGCCTTAGGATTGACAAATGGCAGTGAAATTCCAGTAGCTACTTTAATTTGTGCCATAGTAACTTGGTAAACACAATTTATGTAGCTGTACCCAGGGTTGTGCTTAACAGGATATAAGCTAGGAATCTGATATTTAAATACCATAACATGTTGGTGTCTTCGTTCTGATTCTTCTGTATTTAAGTTTTAGAAGACCTCGCTTCTTAAACTAAAAGTATCTGTGCCTCCTTGTCTTATTGAGACTGAAGAATTAGAAGAGTTCTTCAGTTCAACATAAGTTGTACAACTCACCTTGGTCTCACTGAGGGTTCTAAAGAAGAGGTCTGGTCCACTCGTCTCCAGTGTTTTGCAATAAGAGTAGATGCAGAACAGCCAGCCACTGGGAAACAGAAAAATCTGCTGTCAATCTAGCAAGCTCTGAAAGATGCTGGGTCCTCCTACAAGCTCTTACTGGGTCCCTGAAGTTGATTTATACTTCCAGACAGATATCCAGCTATGTTGCAAGAAGGGAATGGCTCTTTACCCTTAGCAGTCCACACAGATAAGGATTTCTTGCTGCCAGAGAACCCGTTTTTCAGAGTAATGAAGTAAAGCCAACAGGATTGGTGATAAGGGCTTGCCTTTCTTAGTCAGGATTCATCCCAGGAGAGTGTGGTGCACTGTAGCCAGCAGCTCTGACATTGCTACTGCAGAAAAACCATGAACCCGGAGAACTTTCTGGCCTGTGAGTACTATGGAGGTTTTTTGTAGCCTCTAGCAATGGCTTTTAGGTGGAGCCATTAGACATGGAGCAAGTTAATTTAATGGTAAAATTCTAGCCGTGTGTGTGCATGCTATAGTCTGGTTGAGAAAGTGGTATGATCCTTATTACCCCACAGGGAGTTGAAGCTCTCCTGAATGTGCCTTGCATGTATATTTTAAAGAATTAAGTTGCAGGACTGGATTATCCCATGGAGAATGTGTCTGCTCAGAAAACAAATTGGGATGGAACGGTTACATATATTGTAGATCTTATGTATGTCATTTTTGTGCTTCTGCGGTAATAATCCTATTCAGGTAGGGGTAGCTTTATGCATAAATCTCAGTACATATGCCAGTAGAGTTACACACTTCGGTTGTTGCAGTTGCTGGGTTGTGCTGATAGAAATTAAACAGGATTTGTCCAAGTAAAAAGAAAATATGTTTGTATCTAATCAAATTCCACCTTATTTTGTTCTTCTGTTCTACTCTTGTGATTTCAGCGAAGATATGACTGTTACTAGCATCAGGTTTTGGCTTTGCTTTGTGGGTTTGTAGGAGGTTTCAGTAAAGCCAGGCTTGCCACTATGCACTGCAGAATTTCTATCACTGGGAAAACTTATTATATTCACTCAGGGAAAGACATTCAGCTAGAAGCTGGGGTTTTTTGTTTGCAGTGATTTTCAAAGCAGCGTAGTTGACAGAATTTAACTGTTCCTTGCTAATAGAATGTGAATGTGAAGCTGCTGAAAGCAACTGAAGAACCAGGAGAGCTGGGAAATCTGCAGCCCACTGGCTGAACTAACAACACTGAGAAACATCTGCCCTGCCAGTCTCTCCATTCTGCTGGTTATGCTTAATTATTTAGGGCAGAGAGAACATTTGAGTCTTTCTTCCCCATCCTCTGAGTAGACGCATTAATATTTTCCTGGTGATTTGTACAGATAAGGCAGTGATTCCAAGTGCATTTCATGATGCAAGGTATGCTTTTGGAGACTTTCAGATACTTAAGTAAAGAACACAAAATGATCTTGCTGTTTCGTCAATCACTGTAAAAGACTGCCTGTGATTACTTTTAATGTAGATATTAGTCCTTTGAACTGCTTGAAAAAATGCTTCAAGTGCAACATATTGGTGCGTTAAATATAAAGTACTGGTCAGTGCAATGTAGTGCTAAAGTCAGTTTGCAGGTTTGACGGCTACTGCAGAGATCAGGATGGGGGATAGTGCTGAACATAAGGATTTTTTTTTAAGGAGGAAGCAAGCATGTAGAAAACGATCTCTCTTTCTAGTTGTAACAGCTCCTCTGTTTATAGACTTTGTGCAGTGGAAACTAAAACTATTTGTTGTAGGCTGAAGCATAACATGATGCGTAATGAAATGCATACATCTCAAAGTAACATGATGTTGTATAATATCTTACAACATGTTTCCAAGAAATCAAATACAGATGCATATCATTCAGTAGAGGGCAGGAGCCTCAGGGTTTTTAATCCCAAGCTGGATAACTATGTGCTTTTTGCTTAGAACAAATCTTATGACTTTTCCACAGAGCTGTCTCTGAGAGTCACTTTCTTTCCTAACACAAGGGTTGTAAAGACCACTTAGTCATAGTCTGTAAAGTTAATCAAGGAAGAAAGGTTCTACAAAAGACAGATGTCAGGTACTACTGTTTATATGTTGTATATTTGAGACACATACACCAGATAGGACTTCTCAGACAATAAACTGTACTGAAGTCTCATCAATCACACAACTTTGCATGCCCTTCAGAATGGTACTTGGAGGTCAGTCTGCGTTGCTCCAGAAAAGCGCTAGCCTGACCGGGTTACAAATGCAATCTGCTTAAAGTGAAACATATGACAAGAAATATGGTCACGGTTAGAAATGACAGCATAGAAGTGACAACGTTATACTCAATTGCTCTAACTTCATATTTGATAAGAATCCACAGTTCATTCTTCAATGATGCGTTCTCTTGGTCTTCTTCAAAGCATCAGCCCTTTGTTGGCGTGCTGTAGTTGGAGTATGTGACCAGTAGTTATTGTCTGGAATTTGGGGTGAAGAAATCCTTAGGGCAGCAACATCTTCTCGTTAAATATAGTGTATCCACTTAAAAGGCTTCTAATCTACTTTTCTGAAATCACCCGTGTCCTAGGCTGGTTCTCTGACAGCTAAACAAGCTCTTCATGCAGTGGTTGCCCATGTTTCAGCATTTTTAATGAACAAAATGCTGATAGTTTGCAACAGTTAGCACAGAACAATAAAATGGTGGGTTTGGTTGTTTTGAGTGTCATGACAACAGTTTATCTCATTCGAAGGCTTAGTTCAGAGCCTGATGACACCAACAGTGCGATGACGTGAATATATCTCCAACTTTCCTTATTGGTTTGTAATGGTGTCCTGAATCTTGGATGAATGAGGAGCTGCAGCATCCCTTAGATTTGTTGATCTAATCACGCATATGATTTGTTTTACAAAAAAAACCCAGCCAAAACAGATGAGGCTTTGTGTAACTGGCTTTGATAATTGAACGTTGGAGGGAACGTTACTGGCTGGAGTGTCCCCCTGAAGTGTCAACGAGAGAAAACACAGCATCTTTCAGACAGAAACTATGGTGAGAAATAACCATGGAAACAGTATCATTGAAACCTGCCAGGTGGTAAAAACAGGGTCTTTCCCCCCCATTTTCCATTATCACAGCTCCTATGTGGTGGGAGGGAAGTGGGGGACCAGGCAGCAGGACAACTCTGGAGTTAGTTCTGTGAAGCAAAGTGCTCTGTGGTATTGCTGTTCTTTCTGCATCCAGGTTATGGTCTGGGCCATGCCCAGGATAGCCACTTTCACAGTCAATGTGTGATTTCACAGCTCAGGGATGCTCAGTACTATCCAACCTTGCGAGGAGAGCTTATCCAAAACCTATGGGAGCAAGTGCTAGAGGGGAAAAAAACTAATTTAAATGTCATGGGCATTATTAGATGAGCAAGAGAGACTCTATTCCTCATTTGCACAGTCCTGTTAAGAAAGTGTACTATCAGGAAACCTGAGGAGCTCCTAACCCATCCGCTGGCAAAAGAGCTCTTGCCCTTCTCATTAGAGCTATGGAGTGGGAGCTGCAATCAATTATAGAAGTGTCAAGGGTGATGAAAATTAGTCCCACTGGGGATTTGCTTCAAGTTTTCTTTTTTCTCCCTGAGGGAAAAGGAGAATGGATAGAGAAGAACAAGGTATTAATTTTATTTAAAAGAAACAAAAATGAAATCATGAAGGCATAGCTCTCCTGAGACATAGGGCAGCTGACCAATTCATTGGGAGATGTGAAGGACATATATAGGACTAAAGAGGCCAGTCATGAAGCCAGGAGAGCTGAAGTATAGGAGAATACTGAAGAGGGTGGACACCAAAGGTGCATGGAAATATCTTCAAGAAGGCATATAATTCAGGAGAAGAAAGCCTGGAGTAGATTCATTAGAGAACCACTCAGATCCCAGTCAAGACAGCAAAAGCAGGCACTGATGAAGCGGCTCAGGATGCCACCACTGTGATATGAAACATCCACCCAAGAGGAAGAGTTCTGCGCCTCACCCAGACTCTTCTCTAAGCAATACATTTAGTGAAACTTAGTTGTAGTTGCTTGTTTTCCAGGTTACAGTAGCCAATAATTTTTGTGCTTGAGGGTGGGAAAAGGAATGGTATTGGCTCCAGGCTCCATTTCCTCCCCTGTCAGTCTTTCATGCATAAAATTTTCTCCTGCATTCAGAGTGAAGGCTTTGGAAGCCTTTCTCCTAGCATCTATAGGGTCGTTGGGCCTCTGTATAATTTAAGAGCAGTTTAGTGTATGCAGCATTAAGTCAGTGGCTCCAGCTTAAGTAGAAATATTCTGCTACATTTGTTCCAAATATCTGTAAGACACTAACTTCAAAGTATTTAAAAAGGGCAAGTTTTGAAATAGTGGAACCTGGGAACGATATATAGAGACAGAAGGGAGAAAGGCGCTTAGGAAGATAGAGAAGGGCTGTTAAATTAAGAACTCAGTTACTATTTAGAAGAAGCCAAAATTTCAAGAAGGGATTGATCTTAAATTGTTTTGGATTAGATTTTATTTCTCATTAGTCTGCTCCTTGATATCTATGCCCAGAAAAAAACAATTCTGTTTAAATCTTTTGAGTGATATTAGAAAATAAACATTTCAATTTGATTCAAAGGAGTTAAACAATGTGGCCACACTTGAAAACACTATGTTAAAGTGCTGATAGATGTCCAGGTCCACTTTCCTCCATAATTAAAGCCCTACTTGAATTAAACCTGAAAGGTTGTTGCCAGATCTCTTCTTTCAACCTTCTTTCATTACATTTGAGGTTCAGGTTTTGTATAAAGCTTGGCAGAAACTTGAGAACCACAGTTAAATCCAGGCTAGACCAATAGGAATGAGCATGGCAGGGCACTTGTGGCCAAGTGCGTGTTGGAGTTTTATGACTGTTTGCAATGGACGCTTCAGTCATCAGTTGTGGTGTTCTCTGAAAATTAGCTTTTCTCCCCTTCTCCCAAATATGCCCTTATGATGTTAGTAATAAAAAATTGAAATATTTTTATTGCTATTGCAGTATCACACCCGAAGTTTAAAACACAAATATTTTATTTCTCACTCATCTGGTTCTCATTCAAAAGTGTCAACTTTTTGCTACATTTGCTTCAAAACTGCAGTTTTGAAGTAAAAATCTGTATTACTTTTGTTGTGGATGCTCATTCTAACAACTTGGCTGAGTTGATATGCTTTGTTCATGGCCACACTTCACAAGATCTCACAGAAATAAATCTCCTCAGTTGTGATTAGAATCTACCACACTTGTGGCTGTATGACCTTGTAGCAATGTCTTGTCAGCCATAGCTATGGTATTTTGTGCCTATTATTTTATATGAAATCCCTGACTGAGGTTTATTGACCCTTGCCTCCTGTTGCAGCTCTGTCAGGAGTAGGATTTCCATTTACGTGGAGCAGTCCTGGCAGTGGAAGAGGTGGGTCTGGGGAACCATTTCTAAGAAGTTGCTATGCTGTGTATTGAATTAGCTCCCACATTCTGAATTTTTCGCAATGAGTGAAAGGTATTTGCAATGCTTCTTTCTGCAAGTGTGGATTAGGTACCTAATATGCCTTCTATTCCCTGGGGAATGCAGATGATGTGACATCTGTGGAAGGCAAGGTAATAATTACTGAAGTCAGATAGAAAACTTGTTCTATCGGCTGAACAGAAAAGTATCTGAATGGCTTTGTTAGTGCTAAATACACTAAGCACATGAAATACAGGTGGTTCTGTGGCAAGGCAGGGAAAGCAACTGAGAATAAGTCTAATCTTTTCCACTGATCTGAAAAAAACCCCAAACAAACCCTCAGGACAGGTATTTGTGAGCCATCTGAGAGTACACAAGTCTAAAATCTTCACAGCTGGTTTGGACTGGGGGTCCTTGCTATTATACTTCTCTAAGTCAGTGTGGGATATCTCCAGTATGTGATTGCCTCTCTGTAACCTGCTGTTAAGACGGCAGAGAGCCTCTGCTCTTCTAAGATGAAATTTTTCCTTGTCTGTCTCAAAAGGCTTAAGCACGATGTAGGGCTGGGTTTAATGCTCTATCCTGAGGTGAACTGCGCTCTTAGGAAACACCCTGTAATTGTACCCAACCCGTGTTGGTTATTGTTCTTGTGGCAGTCATGCGTGGATATGTTTTAGTTTAACTGGGCGGGTGCTGTAAGAGCTGTAGAAGTTGGTAATTGCACTCTTATGGGGCAGGGGAAAAGTGTGGTTATTTAGCAGTTTTGAGAATATTATTTACTTGCTGTCTGATAGGCATCTACTACCTTTTTAAGAGAACTGCTTACGTAGTTATTTTTAATGCCTGCCCATTCTTAATGCCTTTAAAGAAGGAACATAGTCTCTTCCTTTTCATTCATTAAAACCTTACATCTGATTGTGGAAGGGTAGTTAGATCATGAGCAGGCTGGGGCTACTCCAATGTAACTTCACCATAACGGTCAAGCATCTACAAGAATACATATTTACTGCAAACCCATCCAGAGGAATCCTAAAAAACAAGACGGCATCTAAAAACTCCTGACTATAATGAGAACAAAACCAAATGCGAGTCAATAGAAATAGAAACGCTGACTTATGCAGAGCATTAAGCAGAAGCAAATGCCCAGATTTGTCCCATAGAGCAGTGTGGATGCCCACTTGAGGGCAGGGGGTTTCCATCCCGATGGAGCTGATCGCACGCAGTGGGGACACATGCTGTGGAAAGGGGTGATGCTGACATCTGGAGCCCACAAATGGGATCCAAACCAGGGGAAGAACTGATTCTGAATGAGTTTTGATGGCTTAATATTTGAGGTTATGGAGTGGCGCTGGTAGGGAGTGCCTGCAGACAACGATGCAAGAAGCTCCCGTGTTGAGCAAGTCTAACAAAAACTTCGTGTTTATTCCTAACATATTTCAGTTAGACTTTATCTCATGATATTTTTGAAATACTTAAATGCTAATCAATGCTTGATGTTGTTATAAACTTAAACCCAAACACTCACAAAACCCAAACCCCCAAAATACTTGATGGCTGTGCATTACCTCAATTTACTCACACGTTAGGCATTTTAAATTTGGTTCACTGCAGTTTTATTTTTAGTTAGTTCCTACTGCAAGTGAATAAACAGAAGGCCATACCCAGGCTTTCTACAGGGGCTATCTTAGGCATAATTTTTCTCTCTACTACTTGTAATAACTCCTAAGTAATGCTGTAGGTACTGCAGAAAATAAATAGCACATGTTTAATTTTAGAGAAATTACACAAGTACAGCAATATAAATGGAAAGCAGTGGAAAAAAAGGTTGTGGGTTCGGATGCTGAAGGCAGTGTAGCTGAGACAGTCTGGAGCTGAGAAGGGAGGCGAAGCCCAACATCTTACCTAGAACAAGGTCTGTAGGGCTGCAGGGTACGACTTTGTGCCTTTTCTTTGGACCTATGTTGGCTCAGCCTAACTTCCGCCTGGTTTAACTCTCTGCTCCGTAGGAATGCCTTAACTGCTGTAGGGTCAAACCACAGGCTGTTCTAGTAATCTGTGTTCCCAGAGAAGCAAACATTTTGGAGACATGCCAAATGTCAGTTATGTAAATTGTCTCTTAGGAAAGGGAACACCCACAGTAACCATGTATTTAAATTCCAAATTTGAAACCTCTGATACCACTCAAATTCTTCCCCCCCCCCCCTTCTTTAACTTAATCAGCCATTGTGTTGCAATGGAAGCTATTAAATCTTTGAGCAACTTGGACATCTAAGACTGAAGTTTCCTCCCTTCCTGCCACAGCTGCAGACAGAAAACTAGTTCTTATGAGAATAGTATTTTCTGGGCTCCTGTGTGTGAATAAAAAAAATGCAGAGTTAAATAACCCTGTCTATGGAGTTGCTAGAGGAAATATTGGGAAACTGGAGTGCCTCACTTTAAAATGATCATCTTTCTCTGTACAGACCTCCTGACATGCATTCAGCAGTCTCAGCTTGAAATGTAGCATCAGGATTCTCCAGCCTTCCTCTCTTTGTGTGCATTGCTTTTGTCACTCATATAGCATATTTTTGCTTGGCACCATGTGGCTTTTATACTACTGCTAACGCTTTGTGTATGTCTGTTCTCAGTGCTTCTTTTGATGACTTTTTTTAGATTAACTTACAGCTGCATGGCGAACTTCAACTTTTGAGGTCAAACTGATTCTACTGGTCACCTTATGGGAGTTCATGAAAAAGAGTCTCATTTGCAAGTCAGACAAATTTATTCCCCAATACTGTGATATTGTTCTCCTTATTCAGAAACTTTTGCAACATTCTTGATGACATTGGTCTGATTTTTTTATTTTTTTTTTAAACAGATGACTCAGGGCTTTGCTGTAAAACTTCTAAATTGTCTAATAAGATTTGTACAAACTGTTCTTCTGGAAGGAACTGGAGTCACTTGGCCTTTGGGGAACTGTGCTGGTGAAGTGATTTACATTTTTGTTTTTAGGGCCCCAGATTAACAAAGCAACTGATTGTGTGCTGAACTTCAGTAGATGTGAAAATATTTTTTAGGTATTTTAGTTTGTGTTACAGTACTGTAAGGATAAGCTGTCAGCATCTTCTGTAAGCAATGGGAAGAAGGAGGTGTTTCCATGGTGGGATTTATTGTCTTTTATAAACTCGAGTATGTAAGATTTCTCCCTCTGCAGTGCCTAACTGGAGCAGGAGCACAGATTGCCATTTTATACTAAATGCCTTGTATTTATGTGGCTGAAAGTATGGGGGATTCATCTCTGGCTCTCCTGCATAGAAGAAGGATTTCAACTGCAAAGGAAGAATGCTGCTCAACAGGATTAAGAAGGGTAGCATTAGGACCTAAAGTGTCTTCTGGACTGATTATTGAAAGCCACAGGGATAAACTTCTGATGATTTTAATAAGATAATGTTTTCCTTTTAAGACTGGCTAACTCCAGCTGAGCCTACCAAGGTCGCCTTCCAGCTAGAAGATCTCTGTCTGTGGAAGGGGAATGGTGCCCTGAAGTGGAGGGAAAAGATTGCTACTGTCAATAAATGTGCAATAAATAGGAGCCTGTAATTGACTCCAAACTCTTGCGTGTGCAGCTGATGGTAGAAGTTGTGCTAAGCTCTGCTCACGGCAGGCACGCATTTGAGAGGTAAACCAGTATTTAACAACAATGATAATAGTGCCCTTCACTTTCTTCTGCACAGCATGATGTAGTCTACATGTAGTCTGCTTCTGTGATTTAAAATCAACTTCCCCCATCTCCCCTTGCTTCACTCCACTGTCATCAGTGGCATTTTCCAGATCCCTTCCCAGGACTTGACTCACATTCTGAGTCTGAGCAGTCCTGCCTCTCGGGCTTGTGTTAAAGTGTCTGTCTTGGGTGGGAGAAGATATACAGTAGTCTTCTTTATTTACAAAAATGTCTCTTTAATGAGAAATGCTCTCTAGATTTTCCCCCAAAGAACAATCTGGCTGCTGTACTTTCACATCTTGGTCCCTGGGACACCCATGGAAAGGGCATGTGGATTTCTCACTACCCTGAGTGAAAAATATTCTTGGTGAATGTAAATTTTCTTCTGAAGTTTGGAGGTATATTGGGATCTATGGTCTTTTTGCATGGTTTGGAGTGCTGCTCTGCTCTTTGCCTCTGAAAGAGGGGTTTGATTTATAGTGGTTCTCTGTGAAAAATGGTAATACATGATTTATAATGGTATTCAGCCAACAACAATGATTTCCCAAGTGTTCGTTTAAGAAAAAAAGTGCAGGGGAAGGCTCAGGCAGCCTGATAGATTGGGGGCCATCTCCATCATGCCCGAAATGTTAAGCTGTGGGTATTTGTGCAAAGGTCTGGAAGAGAGAAGGGGTTTTGCTTAAAAATCTGACAGAGGCACCCCATAAGCCATTGAAGACCCCTCGGGAAAAGCTGCAACTCTATGCCTCTGAAGGGCTGAGTAGTCTGTTGGGCTTTTCACCACCTTGCTACATCCTTCCCACCAAGTTGTTGTGAAATTCAGACCTGAATCACAACATCTGTGCTCTAAGCAATGGTTTTGGTCCAGCCTTTACTGGTGGAAGTTGCAGCTCTTGAGTTAAGCAAAAACAATGGAAGAGCTGGCCCATAACACTTGAGCACTCTGTGTGCATGATGTACTTGTGACTTCGGGCTGCATCTCTCCCTGCATTTGGATAAAACCAGATGTTTTCTTATTTCCATGAGTGCTGCAGGGGTAGCTTTGCTTCTGAGTGCCAGATCAAACTGTTTGGGGTTTCTGGACCCTGCCTGAGGTTGGGAAGAGCTGTTGCACATTGATATTTTATTGTTGTTAGTCAGTAGTTTCCTTAATCTTATTTTTTTATAAGTTCTTTCTCTTTGCACTTAATCCCCTTCCCTTGGTGTGTGAGTTGGTGTCAGAATGAAAATGTACAGGTGCCTCTTAGTCTGTCTCCCTCCTGCCCACTCAGCTGGTGTTAAAGTCTTGTCTGAGAGAAACAGACCCTTTGGGGTGAATAAATACCTCTCTAATAAAAGGGAAAAAAAAAAATTGCTCTCCCTGATGCCAAAGAGGTGTGCTTGCAACAGCAGCAGGCAGTCACTGCCTGATTCTCTGCCAGCAGCTCTTTAAGCCCAGTGTTTCCTAGGGGGGAGCTTTTGGCTTCAGTGATGTATTACTCGCAAAGATAAGGAATTGTGGCCTTTTCTCTACTGACTAGGCATAGCAAGTTTCTCTTGTTAAGAGTATTTCATTAAAACTTTATCCCTATGTGCTGCAAACTGCTCTTGTCATAACAGTGTCCAGATGTGTCTTTAAAATTTTCTTTATCCTTGGTTTTGATAACCTTCCTCAGCAACTTACTGTCTGAGATGAATACCATATTCATTATGATGAGGAGTTCTGCTCAAGTGCTTGGGTCTCTCCTGGTGATCTTCTTTTCTTTTCTTTTTTAGTGAGAGGCTGAATAAACTAAGAAACGCTATCTTATTTCATGCTGGCCAGGGCTTTAGATTTATAGTTGTCTGGTCAGAGACCAAATAAGTTAAAATAAAACCCAGTCATTTTGCCTAATCTCACTGGTTAAACACTGACTGCGGGAGCTGAATTCATCCTCTTGTTTCTGCTGGTTTTGCTGTTTGTTATTCTCCCTGCCTTTCTATTCAATGCATCCCAACCTCTTGCACAGCAAAGCTGCTCTTTCCCATGCTTTGATTGAAACTTCCTCCCATTTCAGCTGTGCTTTACCAAGAGCACTTTGTCCTGAGCAGGAAAGGAAAGACTCAGCTTCTCGATGCTGGCTTACGAAGCCCATGCTGAGAATTCTTGTTCTCAGACAATAAAAGCTTCCTAAGGAAGGCAGTCGGAATGGCACGTACACGTCATCCGCACTGTGTAAGGCAGTGACATCACTCGGGCTGATATGATGTGCTTTGTTAATGCACCTTCTGGACCTATTTGCATTCATATGTACAGTGGGAAATTGTAAGGACTTCATGAGAGCTATAACCAATAAAACTTCTCAGGAAGGGATTCCTGGGGGCCTACGTTGTTTCCAGTTTGAGAAGTTTGCATATTTTTCTTTTTTTTATTTGCTTGACAATACTTTACATCAGTCTTCTGTTTTTATTTTATTTTACTTAGAAGGCATATTTTGAACTCTCAGAAGGATTTTTCTTTAGTGGTACTCTAGTGTCATAGCCACAGATAAAGCAAATTATTAATCTTCTGTTTTTAAATTATCAGTAAACTTTTGTCTGGTATTTTATTTTCCTTTTTTCCTAGTGATCTACAACTACCTATAGAAAAGAGTTTTTCCTTATTTTTTTCTTATTAGAATCGTTTAACAATGATTGCTGCTGGTTCTGACCACTTGCTGGATCCTTTATGTGAAACTGTTTTGTAGCAATGTATTGGTTTGGGTGAGTAGGATGCTGGCATCCCTCTGGTACTGACAGAGCTGGACTTGTAACCATAATCTATCTCAGTAATGATACATACTAGTTCCAAGGGAGTCCTTAAGTTGGACACCTTCAGCATCTTCCTGCCACCTTGCACCTGTGGCTTGCAACAGCATCAAGGGGAGCTGGGTTTAGCAAACCACGTACCTACTTCTTCCTTGCATATTTGGAGATGTGATTTCTGGATATGCTTGTTGTGTCCTTTTCTGCTTCTCTGATTAAGTGTTCCTCTTGTACATCTATTTCTGATGCATGTGTTCTTGAATATTTTTCCATCATTAATTTTTAGTTTTATCCAATACTAGGCTTATTGCTGCAAATTCAATGTCTAGAGATTTAAAATAAGTGAACACCAACAGTTCACTAGTGACTTAAAGCATAAATCCCACATCCGTTTTATCTTACCTGACAAGAAAAGATTGTATTAAAGGAAAAGAGTAGGTATAATTAAAGAGTTATAGCTCTTCATGGCTTGATGCATCAAAGATGAGAATTTCAGCTCTTCCCAGATTTCATTATTCTCCAATACATCATTTGCCATTTCAAATGAGTCAGCATCCTGTCCATGATGTAGTCTTGCTCCGTTATTGCAAGAATTGCATCTGAGTTGGTCAGAGTTAAAGTGTGTTGCTATGCAGATAGCAACACTTCTGTCATGTCAGAAGAGACAAGTGGAAAGTGCTGCCTGTGTCAGACCAAGGCTTGGCTGAAAACCTTCTCAGCACTGCCTGTCCCTGCCTTTTGCTGTCCTGAGGACCAGGCTGATACTTTGTGTGAGTCTTTTAAGCACTGTTAATGCCGGTTGTGGTCTCTAATGCAGAAGAAGGCTTGCTACAAACAGCACTATAAATCTAGCCAGGCTGCTGTGTGAAGTTTTGCCCATGGCACTGCTGTTCCCCTGCTTGTCCCTGTGTCTGAAGCACACTGTTTGGGCTGGAGGATGTGGGCAGGAGCAGAGCAGGCAGACTGCACTGCTGCTGCTCTCAGCACGGGCTGCACTGACGGATGTTGAAGGGGAACAGTATGTATGCCTTGCAGACTTTTAGAAAGACATTTGTTTGATACATCCAATCCTCAAAAAAAAGAAAAAAAAATAAATAAAAATAGCTCAAAAATGGCTGAGGTACTAATTTCTTTTCTATACAATTCTTTTGCCACCAGAAGAGAACCATTGTGTCACCTATTGGAAAGACCAAAAGTTTGAGAATGGTCTGCCCTAAGTTGTGGTCTTGCTTTTGTTATATGAAGCCATTTTCCTGTTGTTTGCAGTTTTGTTTCCCTTAATTACAATGGCAGTGGCCTGTGGGTAAAAGAGTGCTTTTGTTTTCTGGTTATTACAGTGTAACCATGACATAATACTCAAATATTTGCACTGAAGTAAATGCAGTTAGATAAATGCAGTGAGGCAAGTGTGTCTCAATCTGGTGTGGACCTCCAAGCATCTGGCAAAGGAGAGCCCTAATAGCCCCACACAGCAGGGAGGAGGAAAACTGGGAAGATAAATCCCAGGGTTGTGCAGGCTATTGGCCTCTATCTTGTGCAAGCCCTGTAAAATGGTCAACTCTATGCATCCTTTTTCCTAAATGACAAAAGAATCTGACCCTTTAATCCTCTTTCTCTAATTACTTTACATCTGTACCTTGCTTGATTTGGGCCTTAATGCAGCAAAGCCTTTTAAGCATGTTAAAGTATTTTCCTTAATCAGTTCCTTGGGTTCTAACTCATATACTCCCAAGGGTCTTTCTTCCCTGGTTTGGACAGTGTTTTCACATTTCCAGACAGAAGTAAAACGTGTTTTTTTGGTGTTTTTTTCACCTCCTTGGCATACTTCTCAGAAAACTCTCTTATCAGTGCTTGAAAGCATTTTGGCTCTTTTTCTCCAAATATGCCAGCAAAAAAGTTGGTCTGATATGTATTTAGAGTCAGGAAAGACCTTTCAATAGGGCTCAGAAGCTGCTGCTCATACTGCTGAGAGTGCTACAGGACGAGCATCTGTGCCCTACTGCCCACCCTGACTGTTGGGATGCTTTATACTGCTCTCTGCATCCTCCTGCCTGCTACAAACTGGCAGCACCTTGCATATGGCCATGCAGCCACTCACCTTTCCTCCTCTTCCAAGGCAAAGGACTTTGATCCTTCATGAATATTTGCTGTAGTTTTCATGCCACTTCAAAACTTCTTTAGAAAGTTGATTTGCTGCATTGCCAGCTGAAGTTGGGTTCCCATCACCCTCCTATAGCTGTACCAGGCAGTAGTGACCCCTCTCCTGTTTTGCAGCACCTCCCTTTCTATTTGGTGCCAGGCTAGCTTTTAGTGGACTTTGTGTGATGCGGTTATTTCTCAGTGCAAGCAAGCGCCAAGCATATTTAGCTTGTGTCTGCCTGCAGGTATGACCTTCCCATGTCTCTGCCCATACTTTTTCCTAATCTCCTTCTCTAGCTAATTTGCTACTAAGACTTGCACTCATTCATACTTAATAAATGAATCTAAGAAAGGAAGTGCAGGACTCATGGCATTTGCAAGCAGCTGGCATATCGACTCTGCCTCTAAGCAATGTTTTCCCCCCATCTCCACCTCTGCCTTCTCTACTGAGACTGCAGGGCAGAGATCCTCTCTCCTTTCAGAGACAATCATGGTTTCAGCTGAGCCCTGCAGGCTTCTGCGTAATATGGAGTAATATTTGCTTTAATTAACTATTCATATTCTCTTGGTGTGTTGCATTCTGCTCTGAAGATTTTTGTGTTGCTAGGCAGGTTGCTAGTGCTGAACAACCTGATGGTACTGAAGAGCAATCTCTAACCTTTTAAGAGGGGTAGTTCAGGCAATGTTGAAGACCATGTCACGATGTGCAGCATATCGCTTCTACAGTAAAGCTAGATAATTTATACCCCTATAGAATGTTCTCTATGCAGGTCTGTGTGCTTTTAAAGGAAGCTTTATGAATCTGCTCAGGTTTTATAGAATTATATGGGTGTTGTCCATGTTTAAAACTTTATTGGTCATCTTCATTGTGACAGAAAATTGAGTTTCCCTTTTATTAGTCTATAATGGTGGCTAGTATATGTCACACCACTCACAGTAAAAAAATAAAACAAAGCCTACTTTAAAGTTGGAGACTGCTGTATTTCATATTTCCACTGCCCCAAGGAAATAGCTTAAAATTGCTTTACTGCCTTTGAAAGAAAAATGTTCTGGCTGGATTTGGAACTGGACTGTTGCATCGCTATTTCACATTAAAGAAGCTAAGCTGTAAGGAAGAGTGGCTTCTACACTTATCACAAATCTGTGGCAGAGCGCCATAGGTTATAAAGTGCAGATGAATGGGGAGAAAGTCTCTCTCTAATAAAAAGTGTGGAAACAATTTCACTGCCTTGTTATCCATATGATGGCCTGTGGGCATACAAGGCAACAAAGGGCATCCCAAGGTAATTGATACAGGCCAAAAGAGCACCCAGAGTGATAGTAGCTGGTGGAGGATAACCATGCCCCACATCCAAGAGATATGGCACATCTCCAGATTTGCAGACTGCAGTTCCAGAGAGCAAGTTTTATTTCTCCTTCAGGTTCAGATTCCCTATTTCACCTTGGACCTTGCTCCAGCTTGTCCTCAAGTTGAGAGCAAAGGCTCAGCTAAAGGCCACAGAGAAGGTTTGGTCCTTTACCTCCCCAACCATTGTCCCCCAGGTGGTGTCTTCCAGGTTTTTTCCTTTCTAGAGAGCAGTGGCACTTTGGCATCCAGTCTTGAGTTTTCTGCATCTTTATGATATATAACATGTTAGCTCTGCGTCACAGCTGGGACTTTGAGGTGTTCTGTGTTATTATTGTAATAATCTCAGGCAAATGTGCAAAGGATTCAGGGCTCCGTAGGTGTTTTCTCTTGAGTTTGTCCACTGGTGTCCATCAGCACGTGTTCTGTTGCCATAATTTTATTTGAGCTCACTGCAAGTGCCCACCATTTACTTTTTGGATTCTTTGAACGTGTCATTAAATTACTTCTGCGGGTTAATTGAAGAAGCTACATGAGTTCAGGTGTTACGATGAGCCGAGTACTAACCCCCTCTGTGTTTTGAAAGCCTATCTCAAAATCAATAAGTATGCAGCTATTGTCCGCTTTTAAATAAATATTGTCGTAAAGTGTCTGGTTCTTGCTGGTATAGATAGTCCTTCTTGAGCTGTTCTGTGAAAGTATTTTTTGGAGGAGGACACAAAAGGACAAACCATGAACCCAGAGAAAAATACTTTTATTGAGTGAGTCAGATTAAATCAGGCAGGTTGTGGAGGGAAATTATACCTGGTTTACTGTACTTCAACCTATTTTAGGTTTGCATCATTAATCAATCTCTCTTATGATTCGCATTACTGCATGCAAGTGCATGTTTCTAACGTGATAGTTTGTCCTAGCTGCTAATATCCTTGTAAAATAAATAAGCAGTCATTTCTGCCTGCAGTTAGTTGTTTTCTGTGAATTTCCTATCTTTCAGTGAGTTATATTAAATGCAATGTAGCTGCAGTGGGAGACAAGAGGCTCTGTAGGATCAGCAATAACTGTTAAAAGCATTAGCTGGAGCTGCTAATTCGCAGGTTGTGATCCAGTAGCATCCTTGAGCAAAAGACTTGCTTTTGTGAACTTTATCACTTTAAAAACACTCCTGTCTGACCAGTATTTGTGAGAGAGTAGGCGTAAGCTTTGTACTTGTACCGAGGCAGAGGATGTGTGATGGTTTTCACTGTGGATGGAGATGACATGATGCAAGTCTTCAAGCTACAGGAGTGAGGGAGTCAAAGTAAACCTGGAAATGTCAGAACTGACAGTTCTCTTGGATGTTGCTATGATAAAATCTGTCTCATGGCAGCCAAGAATTTTCACAGCCCTGGAAGGATCCAGAGTTGGACAAAGTGTTTTAAAGTTGATCATTTTGCTGTGAAAACCGAACTCTTTGGAAGTGTCTCCTCAGCTCCAAATCTATTGTCTCTTCTTCCACTCCCAGCTCTGGTATCTGTGTGAGGTACAGGACAGGACTTGGTCTTTAGGTACTGGAGTAACCTTGCTTCCAAAAGTAAAGGCATCAATGGATCACTTAAAGCCTGCTTGTTGAGGGCTGCATCCATCCTAGCAGATGAATGGGACTGTGGCTGGTAGCCCATTGGATTAAAACACTCTGACACCCAATATTTTATCAGAGAAGAAATAAGATTGATGCACAAATCGGTCTGGGCAATCTGAATGCAGAGGCTATATTTAACTGAGCAGTAGGAAAAAAGAGGCTTCCATATTTCTGACAGGGCTTTAAAGAGGCTTTTCAGATCCTGAGGAATCATTGATATCTAGCTGGAGAGAAGCTGAGAAAAATGAATTGCTGCTATGCAAAGGGAGGCTCTTTCACTGCTGGTGGTGTACAGCACGCTGCCTCCAAAGGAAGAATGAAAAGAGGGAAACAAAGCATGTGGGTGAGATGCATGACAAATTACAGCTCTGGATAACCCATGTCAGTAAATCACTTGCTCCAAACATGGGTACTTCATTCCTCAACATGCCATGAAATCGTGTAAAAGCAGGACTTTACATTCTGCATATTTGAAGCTGAAGCCTTACTTAAGTGCATAAAATAGCAGATCTTGGGAAAACTCTGCAAGGCTATTATGGATCACAGGATGTAACTGCACATCGTGTTCCAGTCAAAACACCCCATGGCTGGAGTGAAAGGGGGAAAATACCTTTGATATGACATTTGGGGTACACCAAAAGTTGGGCATATTTTATGCTTAACTTGAATCTCCATAGAAAACCAAACCAAGCTCCATCCTCTAGGGACCAGCCTCAGCTCTGCACATTTGTGACAAGCTGGAACCTTCCTGTGCGATGCAAGGTCTCTTTGCAGAACCTTGTGATAAAATGGTTTAATTGTAAAAGCTCTCATTAGTTGCTGAGTAGCTAACTATTGCTATACAGTGGTTACAGTTAATGCAATATTCCCGATTAAATTATACATATGCTGGAAGTCAGCCAGAAACTGCACTTTGGGCAACCCTTCCTCTGCCCTCCTGCTGAGTCCCCCACTGCTCAGCCCCACAGAGAGCCAAGTCTAGGTGCAATCCCTGTGCTTGGAGAGATTTGCTCCTTTGCACTTCCTCCAGTAGGCAGGGCAGACAAGGAGAGGATCTCTGAGTGGGCACGTGTGCATTCTCAGGCACATGAAGGAATTTGGTGCCTTTGCTAATACCGCTTTGTTAGAGGACTTAAGATGATGAGCTCTGAAATGGACACAAAAAGGCAAACAAATTCTTCTGTCTCTTGCATCCTTTTATGACAGCTGCTGCTCAGAAGTCTCATTGCTGTTGTACTAATATGTAGCTTCCAGCTGAAGCTAAGTTGGGGTGGTTTATTACTGTAGATTCCTGAGTTTTGGTGCGTGGAAATGGTTCTAGGTAATTGCATGCATTTCCCTAATGGTGTTAAATTTTAAATCCAGATGCAAATTCTAGTAATGCCCACTGTCATTCAGGGTCTAGCAAACCACCAGCTCCAGTCAGTTGTAACCACCCATAAAATAAAATGATGCAAGTAGCTATGCTGCTTATAAAGTCTTATACCAAATGTTGAAATGTCAATAAATGAGACACAGGGATGTTGTTAAAGGCTGGCAGGAAGGCAAATGGGAACAGTGTTGGGCAGCTGCCCCTGCACAACCAACTGCACTGGAAAGTGACCCACTGCAGGCAAGGGGAGTCAGGCAGAGAAATGTCTCTCCTGTAAGTTCAAGCAAAATTGTGCTTTGAGCTTTGCTTCATTTCAGAACAAAAGTTTGACTGTGAACCAGACAAAGTGAACTTTCTCATGTTTTACCAGGAGGCATCCCTGAAACTGCAGCAACAGGACAGATGGAGGGGAAATGAGAAAATACAGGGACTCTGTTCTTACAGAGTTTGTAGAACAACAATAGATGAGTGCAGCCGGTTCTGCGCATCAGAGGCAGGCTCCCATCCCTGGCTTTCCCTGCCAGGCTGTGAGCTGAGAGCTCAGGACTGCTTCTCTGGTGGGTACCGGAGCAGCCTTCCAGCAGGAGTAGTCCAGTTGAGTCTGTGCCTGGAGGGAGGGCTGCAAGATTCATGACCTTCAGCTCAGCTCTGAGGTTTGATCTTCTCCCTTCTGGGGCAGAAGCTTTGTATGGTTTATTTTGCTCAGTCAGCACAGAGATGTGCACATCTATTTTCCCAGCCTGAGACTATTTTCATCTTCAAGTCTTACTGAACAAATGAGATATTGTTCACTAGTTCTTAGAGCTGTTTGTTAGTGAAAAAAAACAAAAACTCCTTTCTCTCTTGTAGCAAGGAAAGTTAATTGAAGTAACAACTGGTTTAACACTATCTTGTTTTTAAAAAAATAGTTCTAATAAATGTTTAACATTTTAACAAAGTTCAGTACACGCTCCAGCAGTACTGCATCTGTGTTTTCTCTGCTCTTTTTTTAAGCTTGGCATACAAAGTACCATTTAAATACCATGGTGAAAAGGGCAAGCATTCGATTTAATGCCTTTGAAATTATTCTGGAATTAAATCCTGGGCAATATATCTCAGTCGAGCAGTGTTGCATGTAGCCACATGCAGCTAATGAGCCATCAAAGGCAATGCTTTAAATCCCCATGCATACACTACACAGATCCTTCATTTTTGCTGTCATAACACAAATCACCAACCTTGATTCTAAATCAAACACAGGTAAAAGAAAGAGGGAGGGGAAAAAAAAAACAACCAAGACAAAACAAAAGGAAAAAGGAGGGAGTAGCATTGTGGCTAATTGGAAAGAAATCTGAAAAATCAGTTGGGGTTTCTTTCAACACCATTAATCACCTCTGCTGGAACATCCTTCACAACCCAAGCTTTTCTTGCCCTTGCTGCTATTTTTCCTCTTTAGCGTGGTACAAAATGTACATACTCTTTGTTGTTCTTGAAAGTAATTTCTCTCATGCTGTGGTGGAGGGACTTAGAGTACAGCCCATTACACCTCCCTTTGGTTTTGGGAGGGCTGCAGGTTTTCCACCTGCATCTGGTGCCCTGAACTTACCTGTAAGGACATGAGTGCTTCTGCCCAGTGGGCTGCATGGAGAAGAGGCTGATTCATCTTCTACACTGTCCAGCACAAGTCTGAGACCTGGGGGATATAATGCAATGAAAACAAGAAGCCAGAAGGGTGGGGGGGTGTAAGATGGTGTTTGTGTACAGAGTTAAGTTGTGGGTTGTGCCAGCATTTCCTTCCCCTGCCTTGTTTTCCCCCAGGCAAGGTAAATATATGCAACAGCTTTGGATCCATGCTGGTTGCCGGCAGGCTGCTTAATGGTCAGTGTAAAATGAGTGATGGCTGTTAGCCAATTCTATAACCATGAGCATTCACCTTGCTAAAATCCCTGAGGTACCTGGAAGGAGAAGGCTCTGCTGAAGGCCACATGGGGCTCCTGCAGCTCTCAAGCACAGAGCAGTGCTGGAAATGAATGAAAAGGCACACCAGTGGCCTTGGCCACCCTGATTTTCACAGGGATTATGGGGAGATCAAAGTAGCATACCTCCAACCTTTTTTCTATTTAGTTGAGCTGTATGCCGGCAAGACAGCTGTGTGACAGGGTGCCGTGTGTGTATGATTGTTATTATTATTACTATTATTTTAATTTTTGAAGGTGAGGAGTCATCACTGCACGTAAGCAGGCCGGTAGCTGCGCGATGAGGGGCTGTACACTTACTCCACATGTGCAGTTCCCGGTGCTTTTTCTTGAGTGGTTTGTGTTTTGGGCAGCTTCATGGGGTGGGTTTTAAATGACTGATGTCAGATATCAGGTAATTGCATGGTGATGATAGAAGCTAGAAAATGAGCAACTGCAAGAAGCACCCATTGCATTAGATGAAAGGTGTTTGTAGACTGAGAGGTAGTGCCTGTCTTAAACACTTGAAATGCCCAAGGTAGTTTTAAAAGCAGGAGCCTAGAAAGGCTGTTATTGCCTCCACAGCTGCATCAGTATGGCACAGAGGAATTAACCTGTCCAGACATGTTAGGGAGGGGATCACTTAAACCCAGCCTTACCCATGGAGGTGTGTTTGATTGCTGTGACTCAGTGTCCACATGCTGCTCCCAGGTACTCTGCAGCCACAAGCGTATGCAGATCACGTACGTGTGTGGAAACACGCTCATTTGCTGTAGTATTCTCAAGTAGTGAGTGAAGAAGCCTGAGTTGGAATCTGTAACTATTATAATCCTTTAAAAGATAATTAATAATCTAGTAAGCAATAACGAAAAATGCTTAGGAGATTGGAGGATTGGAGTCCTTCAGCTGGCTGCATTAACCAGGGTACTCCCAAGCTCTTACAGTTTATCTTTGCAATGTAATTTTTGAGCAAAATAATGTTTGTGCATTCTTATTTAAATGTTATCATCAGTCCTCGCTAATGGAGTGGTTAAGAGGTTATAACGTTTACCAAGCTTTGCATTTTCTCTGGTTTTGAACCTCAGGCAATAGACCCAAATTTTGTGAGATGTTTAACTGTCTGGCAAAAAGAGGCATAGAAAATAAATCGAGCTTTACTATTATAATTAAAAGAACATCTTCTATTTTAAATTATTGTTGTCTATATGTTTATGTAGCATATAAAAGTCTTCAGGGCTTTTTCCTATAGTGGAAATTCTATTCATATCTGGAAAAAAAAGGCATCAATGGAGACTGGTCATCTTTGTATTCAGCATACATTAATGTGATGAATAGAGATATTTTCCCTGTACCATTACAAATATTTATAAACTACACGTCATTGTAATTTACTTTAAAATGTATTTTCTCTCACAGGGGTTTCCTCTGTTTGTCATGGTATTTATCCAACGGAGAAACACTGAAAAATGGGAATGTGTTAGCAGAACAAGCTAGAAGGATACAAATCATTCTCTTTCTGCCCCTCTGTGGGAATAATGTGAATATTTATAGATCTGGAAAGCTTTCAGGAGTCTTTAATAAGTGAGAGCCAAACCATTCTCTTTGTGCTGATGCCATTTCTTGCTTTGACCTGAACATCCATCAGCTAGGAGCTGTAGCACCAAGGAGACTAAATCAAATCAGTCATCTATACTTAAGACAAATTTGTGCATTTTTTTTTTTTCTGTTAAAATTGCAATAGAGCAGGAGCAAAGGTGCAGAGACCTGCAAGGGCAATGCTGTTTGCAGCACACGGCAAAAAGGACACTTAAATGCGGTCGTCTTGGGGACTGGGGTGCACGTGGCTTCTTGCTTTTAGATGCTGCTGTGAAGTTGCATGGTTCGAATGCAAGAGCTATTCAACCGGCTCGTCTCGTGCAGCTAGCAGTGCTCCTGGTGTGGTGGTTAGCGGTGTTTCCAGGCCTTTGCAGCCATTGTTTTTTGCCAAACTGTTTTATGTGAAAGGTGGGTAGGATTTTATGAGAAGTGAAAGCACGCTGATAAGACAAAAGAGGAGGTTCCAGTGAGCTCCTCTCACTTATTGAAACCAACTGATGGAGTGGAGAAAGGAGGAGGGTTAACACGATCCGGTGGGAAAGCAGAGAGCAGAAAAAGCACTTCAAAGCAAAGGCTGCACAGGGGTCAGAAGCAGTGTCAGGTCCAAAGAGAAATGGAGAGGGGAAAACCTGAACTCCCTGTGCCTTCCCTGACAAAGAGAGCAGTGTCAGGCACTAGAGGGAAGAGTAAAGTCTGGCTAAAATGGGTACATTGCAGGGAAAAGATGAGAGAAGTCCGGGAGAAAGAAAATTCATCATAATAATAAAAAAAGCAAGTGGAGTATCTCGTGAAAAATCAGTGAAAGCTCTCCTGTTGTCTCTTTGGTTTTTGAGTTGCCAGGAGCAAGGTAGGAGCAGAGCTCAGAGTGGTAGTGTGTGTGTCTTGTAAGGGGAGCTGCCCATTCTTCATATGACTCTTTCATGTAAAGGTCATATTTGAGTCTTTTGTTTTTGTTGGCTCAATTCTGACTGGGGCAAAAGTCCCCCTTTCTGTAATATAGCACAAACCTAAGTTAAAGCTGCAGGATAGATCTTCAATTCTTTGTTCACGTATAGCCAAAACAAATTAATAAAACATATTCAAAGACTTTCTTGGGATTGTAGATCCTATAAAGCTTTCCAGAATGTTTTGACTTACCAGAGTATTTTGCCTGAGGATGTTGTGTGGGCATGAAGCAACTACATCCTGCAGCAGTAAATGGTCATACAAGAACTGGAAAGCTATCTATTGTAAAAATGTCACTAATAATAAGATTGTCTTGTCTAGGGATGTAGGCAAAGCAATCTTAAGCAATTGACATAGAGCAGGAAGAATGGGTTACAAGTGCATTAATCTGTGTTAATCTATCTTTGGAGTGGAGGGGAAATAAATGTCAATGTGACTAAGTATGACACAAGGAGATGTGCTGTTTGCACTTGGGACATACCCAGACAACTGTCTACTGCACCCACCTGTAAGGGCTAGTAGTAAGTAGGGCGTGGGACCAATTCAGTGGCCGCACATGCAACTTCACATCAGGAATGGTAAGGATTATCATTGGGAGATGACTGACTAGCTGATACCAAAACGGAGAAGAGGTTACTACTGACTTGTCCTGAAACACTGGCCTTTTGCCTGGTTGCTGCCAAGCTGCTTGGCAAGCTCTCAAGGAGTTTGGATTTCTAGAGTCTGCTGGCTCAATGCCTCCCAGCCATTCAGGCTGCTCCTGGCTCTGGTGGTTGCAGGTTTATCATAGACGTGTCCTGGCAGCTGCCTGGGTTGAGGGTACCCAGCTCCATGGTTTCCTTGTAGAGGAGCCAGCAGTCTGGCAACCTCTGCTGTGCCTTCCTGACAGCCTGGGAACAGGACTGGGGACACCTGGCTCCCTCTTGGGTTGCTAGAAAGAAGAGTAGAGTGCCTAGCAGCTCAAGGGACCAAGAAATGGGAATCTCAGCTGCTGTCTAATTTGGAAAAACTTAACATTGTTTTGATGATTTTTTTTCTTATTTCCTACCTGTAAAGAGTGCTGTAATTTCTAATCCTTTCTCCAAAACACAGTGATGATCGTCTTATTCCAAACTCCCCATGAAATGGATTTCAGTCATTCTACCCTCAAGATTAATCAAGGTTAATTTAGAGAAACTTTCTTGCTACTATTTTTCCCAAAGGCCAATTTATATGCTGTTTTCTCTTTGCTGTTTTTTTTCTGTAGTTTTAATAACCCTAGGACATGGCAGAGCCTGTCTCTGCTCGCTTCTCAGTGTCTGCTTCCGAGCAGCATGCTCCTCTTTCTCTGTTGCCTACCCATCCTATTTTGAAACTCCTGCCCTCCCCAGGCTTACTGTCTTATTGCCATCACCAAGGCTGTCCAACTTCTTCCTCCACTCTGGAGCAACCCCAAAATACAGTAATCTCTTACGGTCAAGAGGAAATTCTGAGTCAGGGAGAAAACAGATATAGAGGACTTTAAAAGTCTTAGAGCATTGGTTGCATTAGTGAAGGAGGAAGGGTCAGTGTGGAAAACTGTGGCTTCCCCTCTCATTTGGATGATTTCTAGCCAAAATCTCAATGGTGAGATCATACTACACCCCATTGAAAAGGCTGTTATATTCAGCAGGTGAACCGGATAAATATTTAAGAAAGTGGCTGTGCACCAATGTTTTTCAGTGTATTGGTTGTTAAGTAATCTTCAGTTACAGGGAAGTCAGGAAAGGCTTTTTTGGAAAACACGCTATGTGCTCAGAGCAAATGCGCTGATCTTGGAGACTGCTGGATGCCTTGAGCCTAGGCAAATGCCTGGAATGGTGGTTTTATCACACCTGTGCAGATGAGCCCTCTCCAAAAGCTTCAGTTGTCCCCTTGCTGGTGTGAGCATCCTGGCTCAGCTCAGCTCTCTCTGCTTGTCCTTGCTCACAGGGGAAGCAGCAGCATGCTCAGAAGACTCACCATGCCCTGGGTGATGTGCCTTGTCCTGGGATTGCGAGTCTGGTGTCTGCAATAACTCAGAAAAGTCTTAGTGTGTGGGTTTTGGGAGCTGATGAGGTTTTCACCTTAGCCATGTGGCAGTTTGGGGATAAAAAGATGTTCTGGAGGGTCTCGGCTGTATTAAAAAAAAAAAGAAAATATTTGGTCCAGGAGGAGTACTTCTCCACGTATCTTTAGCAAATAGTTATTACATTTCCTCCATTTCAGGGGCTCTATGTTAAAGCATTTGGGAATTTAAAATAGTAGATGAGGTTGGTGTGTCACAAGTGCCCCTTCTCACACTTCAGTATCATTTTTAATCAAGCTGTTAAATAATAATGCTTTTAAAAGAAACAAAAACCTCTTCTGGAGAACATTGAGTCCCAAAGTACCCCAAACAATAACGCTGCTCCAAATTCCTGCTCTGTGTGTGGTGAGGAGCCCAGGACAAGCATGGGACTTTCTATTGTGAGACCTGAGCCACCACTACCTATGAGAAATGGAGTAAGAAGGGTGGAAGGGAGTCTATAACAACACAGAGGCAATGCTGCTGTCTAAAACTGGCCCTTTATGTAATCTGGGATGTCAGCAACACTTTTACTGGGGTTTATTTTAATGGCTCTTAGTAGTTACAGCTGATTGACAATGGCGGGGCTTGCACTCTGCCTTGGAGGGGTAGCCTGGAGCGGGCAGTGGCATTGCAAACCTCCACACCCTGCCACCAGCACGCCCTGACCCCAAGGGGACTGTGGCTGAGCCCCAGCAGTCGTTCGCCCGTGTCCTTTCGCTCCTTGCTTTCCCTGCTGAGCCCGGCGAAAAGACCGCCAATTACTTCCAATTGCGGTGATGGTTTTACATGAGGTTAGACACTCGTCTGCTGCGGCAAGGAATGAGCCGGCTGCCTCATTAGGCCACCAAGCTGCCTGTCGATGGTGGCTGCTCTCTGTCATGGCTAACCTGGCTCACTTCTGCATAGCAATGGCTTTGCAGCTCTGCTATGACTGCAAGTTATGTGTGCACAGAGGCTGTCTTCCTGAGAGAAGGTCAGAGACCTCTGCAAGGCTTTGAATGGCCCCACTGTCACCCTTGTGTTTCTGAATCCTGATATTAGGGAGATGATTCTTCTTCTCTACTCCACTTTGGTGAGACCTCACCTGGAGTACTGTGTCCAGCTCTAGAGTCCTCTGCACAGGAAAGACATGGACCTCCTGGAGCCGGTCCAGAGGAGGCCATGAAAGTGTTCAGAGGGCTGGAACCCCGCTGCTGTGAGGACAGGTTGAGAGAGTTGGGGTTGTTCAGCCTGGAGAAGAGAAGGCTCCAGGGAGACCTTATTGCAGCCTTTCAATGCTTAAAGAGGGCCTGTAAGAAAGATGGGGACAATCTTTTTAGCAGGGCCTGTTGCAATAGAAGGTAATAGTTTTAAACTAAAGAAGTGTAGATTTAGACTAGATAGAAGGAAGAAATTTTTTACACTGAGGGTGGTGAAACACTGGAACAGGTTGCCCAGAGACATGGTCAATGCCACATCCCTGGAAGCGTTCCAGGTCAGGTTGAATGAAGCTCTGAGCAACCTGATCTAGTTGCAGATGTCCCTGCTCACTACAGGGGGATTGGACTAGATGGCTTTTAAAATTTACCTCCAACCCAAAACATTCTATGATTGTATATGTATCCCTACTTTACAGGGAACAGTGTTGTATAAAATTGAGTGGTCCAAGGACAGATCCAGTTCTAGGACCAGTCCAAGCCAGATGAAATTGTAACCTCTGACATGACATGACACTGACAGCATGAAGCAGCAATCCCTTTTTGATCTTTGTATAGTACCTGCTTAGAAGTCTTCTGGATGCTATGGTACAGCTTGTGCTTGTTCAAGTTAGAAGAAATCTGAAGTCTGGTGGATTGGCAGAGGGATGGATACACATGCAAGCAAACAAGGGATGTAGAACTGTCTGAAGTTGGAAGGGGAGGAGTAAAATCATATAGCATGGAGGAGAGCCAGGGTGATCTCCCATCCCCAAGAGAAAGAACAGCTCTCTAGTATCTACAGCTTCTCTAACCAAAATCATGGCTAAATAGGTCTCAGAGGAGCTGGGAGCAGGAGCCAGAAAAGTCTAAATTATCACAGCTTCAAAAAATCTCCAGTTCTAGGATTAGCATGTCCTGCAGAGAATGGCAGTACTCAGAACAGCTCTCTTCTTTGTGCAGCACATCTATGCAGCTATGGTTTTTGTGCTGTAGGATTATGTATTACTGAAATCAGAGATGTCAAAAAGTCAATAGGGTTTATGCATCTGATTTCAGAAGGGACAGGATTTTGTCCTCCTTAAGAGCTGATTGTTCATTTTAATAATGGTTACCCAGGGAGAGTTTGATTGCACACCCCATACTTGCAGGAGAAGCTTCTACTTGCATGGCTTTTGTCAGCTAAAACTTGCAGAATGCAAATACAGCTTTGGGGTGCCTGGTTATGAGCTCTGTATGTCTCAACATGGAGATGTTAATCTCGTTTCTGATGGGCTCCAAGCAACTGTGTGCCTGCTTGCGGCAACTTCCTACGTTGTAATCACAGAGACATTTCAGAAGGAGAGTTCCCTATTCTTCAAAGACATTGGGTAGCACAAATGCCTCTTACTCTAAATACCCTTGAGTTCACTGGTTTGCTATTCAAAAACAGGAAGCAATAAAATGCCCCTAGAATGTAGTAGCTTTTTCTCCTCCCTTAAATTATTTTATACATTGCATTTGATCGGATTTTCTTCTATTGTAACAACAAAAAAAAGTTCAGCTGATATATTCATTTGAACAACATGATGGCACCACTTTTTTTTCTGCTCTGTTGTGCTGCATCCATCCATGCTCTCTGGGAATGAGCTTCTTGATGCTGTCTGATTTGTGCTGTTAGCTGGTTGGTTTTTGTGACCTTCCTTCTATTCTAGCAGTTTGGTGCTTGGGGGCAGCAGAAGATATCCTGTGGAGATGGGTTTCTGTGATGTTCTGTCTGCTCCCTTCTTTCTGTCATTGCCTTCTGCTCCCAATTCTGTTTCTTCTTCCTTAGTAATGGTTGTTCAAGGAGGATGAGGAATTGTTGGCTAGGACACACTAGACCCTCAGTCCAGATTGTTGCAGTTCATTTTTTAGATTTGCTGTGTACTGCTGAAAGAATGTGAGAAACATTTCTGTTATTGTGTATTATAATAGCAGCCAGAGGGCCAAAGCAAACACAAGGACCTTTGTGCTTGTCATCATGCAGGCAGAAGTCCTACACAATGAAACATCAAAATGCACAAGACAGGCATTGTGTTGGGGAACCTTCAGTCACTGGGGGCTTCTCACTTCTTAGGCAGTCATATTTTGTACAGCTTTCTCTCTGTAGAGATGGGCTAATCATGTCCTCTGACTGTGTTGTGTTTAAATCTTTGTCATATGTGAAAAGTTTGACTGTTTTGGTATTCAGCAATGATAAAGATCTTTCATTTTACTGTTGCCTTTTATATCCCCTTCTCTCTGAGGCTGTGTGTTCCATGCATTCATTTTCTTCTCACCTCGCTCTTTTTTTGTTTAAGCATAGGCTCATAGCTAGTCTACCAATCCCAAACCAGCCATTATAGTTTTCTTTTCTCTTGGGGATTATTTGTGTGTAGCAATGTCAGTAAGCTCATTAAAGACTGCTTCTTTAAGACCTGTGTGATTGCTTGCATTTAGATAACCACACTGAAAACTGGCTGAAACACCTTTCAAAGCATGGTCAGAAACCTCTTCTTTAACTCCCTTTTTTGTTTAGAGGAACCAAACTTAGAGCAGTGTCCCCTCTTCATTTGGAAAGGTTTTGCCTTTTACATTGATCTAGGCTGTGGGGCAATTTTCTTGAGCATGGATTAATGCACTGAAGGACTTGGGGCAGCCTAAAGCTCCAGGGGTCTGGAAAAGCAGACTGAAATATGTCCTCATGAATCTTACTTTTACAAAAAGCTGCTTAATGCCCAGCAGAGACTCAAATAAGAAGTATTTTATACGGCAGAACTTTTGTCCACGTGAGTAGAGTGTGAAACACAGTCCCTCAAGGGTAGACTTTAGTCTTTGAGAGACTGTCCTAAGCAGGCTGAGACCAGAGATCATAGAAATGAAAGGATAGTTCTAATTGGGTGCTAGTCAGCCTCTGCTGCACACGCTGTATCTTCAGCTGCCAAATACCCAGGAAGCTGAGCATGTTCCCATGCTGAGGAACTGAATTGTAAGGTAAAAAAAAACCCAACGAAAAAACCCCTCACTATCCTTAACACAGAAGTTTCACAACTCTTATGTTAATAGTTTTCTGTGTCATAATTTAGGGCCGTTACACCTCGAAGCTGTATTGGGGTGACTATAATAAAATAGTAGCAATGCCTGAAAATTTTATAGTTCATTTGGTAACTTGGAAATGTGTTGTCAGCTTAGCAAAAACTGCTAAAACATAAAATGTAAAGCATCATCTTCTGTTCCTGAAGCTATCAGTTTTGTGTTTTCAAAAAACCAAACCAAAACAACAAAGTGAGTCTTGGGATTAAAGTATTTTATCCAGATTTATATACTAAAATTTATATATTATTATTGTATAGAAACAGAAATGAATTATGTCCCTAATGTTGTCTAATTTTTGGTTACAAGGGCAAGGAAACGGGGCAGAAAGCTTTCCCCCTTTTTCACCCTCACTAGCTGTAAACCATCAGTAGTGGTGAGAGGTGACTAAAGGCACAGGAGCACTTTCAGATACCAGGAGAGGGATCCTGTGCTGTCCTGTGTGAGAGAGGGACTGTCTTGCCCTGAGAGTTGGGAAAAGCCTCAAAATTGCGTATATTTGACCTGTGTCTTTCTGGACAGCAGTGATGATTAGGAGTAATTGGAGTTCCTATTCCAAGCAGAGCCTCCTTCAAGCTGTGATTGAAGTCATAATTGGTGATTTCACCTGTAAAATAGCTCAGCTGAAGAGCAGATTCTTGGCTCGGTTTTCTCCTAGCCTATGGGGTACAGTTCACTTGAGGTAAAGAACATCAGCCATTGTTCTCTGGCAGTGGAGCGCTGCTCCTGGGAAAATAAGGTACACCTGGTTACCAGAAGAGTTTTGATGGATCTTTTCCATAAGTTAGAGACTACATGAGGAGCTGCATTTTCCAAATCTAGTGCAGAAAGTGTATGGGAAACATTTGAAACAGGCTACCTGGCAGTTAATGCTGGTAAAGTTTATTTTAAAGCCCTTGATAAGGGCTCCATTTTACATTAGTTACAGATGTCATGAGGACAAAACCAAATGTCAACGGGCTCTTAGAATAATTCAATAAAGCCTTAGGTCTGTTCTGTTAGAATAAGATGAATTTTTTTGTCTTTGTGACAGTTTTGCACAAAACAGAACATCAACGTTTGATGTGATACTCCCATTAAAAAAAAAAAAAAAAAATTAAAACCCAGCATCTACAACAGAGCTAAACAAACCAATGAAATTTCTATGTTGTCAGAGACATTTCAATCAAATGTGTGTAATGTCAAATGTGGCACGTGTTTCTTTTCCGTGCTTTGAGTAATTTTTTGTTACTTCACAAGCATCTCACTTTTACTATAAGAACCAGTACTATGCAGACCTCATATGCACAGGGAGCTTTGTTGCAAGAGGTGTCAACTCTTGGAAACAGTTCCTTGATCTCTGACTGAATGTAGCCACTTGGGTTTTCAGTGGTCAAGTTCAGCCCTCTGTGTGCACACCACCTCCACTGGTGTCAATAGCAACTGCACAAGGATATTTAAGAGTGTAATTGG
>VZZY01017148.1:384978-441442 GCA_013400335.1 Eurystomus gularis | reverse complement strand
AAACATAGTAAAAGGATGTTTGACACAAAACTGAGATGTACTCTTGTAACAAAAACACATATAGAACGCTCCAAGAAGTTGTAGATCTACTTGACTGGGAGTAGAGTTGCAGGATATGCCCTGTCTTAAGCAAGTAACCTACTTTGCCCAAAGACAGGATTTAGAAATCGAACTTTTCAAGGTCTTCCTGAGCTTATAAATCTCTCTTTCTCTCTGACAGATACGATGATACGGAATGTACTTTTGAAGCTCTTGCAAGAGGTAACAATATTTACTTTTTGTTAGGGTTCTGTAGAAAAATATTATATTGGTGCCTGCAATTGATATGGGAATACTTATTCCTTATATACCAACATCATAAAAAATGACACTTTCAGAAGGTTATGAAAATTACTTCCTACCGTATTGTTCCATGGTTGCTGTTTCATTCCAGATTGGACATAGGAAGAACGGAGGACAGTGGTTACCTAATGGTGCCGGAAGAGCACGATCCTCTTTCACCTTTTGCTGCATTGTTAATGGTAAAGTATGAATCATAGTTATCGCTTGGTACATTTTCATAATGATGTATGGTGATTCGGATGTGCGTATCTGTAATTAATGAGAGGGAGTTGCATGGCTAATTCCCTGTGCAGTGCTGACATCCTGTCTGCAGCTTTGTCCCTGGTCTTCTACTTACGTGTCTCAAACAGCCGGTTATTGCATTACATCCTTGTATTATATAAATAAAGCCTTGACCTTTCTCCTTTGCAATATTGGTTCAGAGCAGTTTTAATTCAATTTAGAAAAGAAGCCTGAGTGTTAAAACCATTGGAATCTCCTTACACACCTTAAACATTGATGGGACTATTTCTGCTCAAGAGAGAACACTAAGGATAAGAAATTGCCTTCTAGCTTTTTGTCATTGACAAATGAGTACGTGTTTCTTCAGATTGAAACTATGCAGGAAGTCCTTTCTGGCCAGGGAGTACTCGTACTCCTCTGCATTGCAAGGCATCATGGGTCTACAGAAACTATTAGCAGTGCAGTATTTTGTTTATTATTTTGGCAAATAATTCTGAAACAATAAGACTCCTCGGGTAAGCTCCTTCCCCTGCTGTGGACAAATCTCCAGTAGTCTTTTTATTTTTCTCCTTCACCACATTTTATAGCTTACTTAGGCCTCGTGTCTGTGAATCCTCCCCCATAAAGCCAGGCTGATCCTAGAAATATTGCAGTCCAGTAAGATAGAGACCAGCTCATGAGTATATTGTTGTCAGAAGCTCAGGCCTTCTCCAGGAAGAGTCTGACCTCTTTCCTCTGTCACCATCCATGACATTGTGCCACTTTTCCTCAAAGTCTGTGTTGGAGGTGGAGGTAAGCAGAGTGCTTATATCTCTGAGCATCTAAACTGTGTTACTGCTGAGCTTCGGTTCCCCGCTGATAGAAAATGGGGATAAAGGAGCTTAATTATCTTCTGTGGATATTGTGGGATAAATTCATTGAAGATTTGGAGTATTAGAGCCAGACACAATCTGGCCTTTATCAAAATCATTGTGATTATAATGTCATTAGTACCTCTGTGCAAATCCTAGCAAAAGTGTGTTTGTTTTGTGTTTGTTTTTTTTTTTTATGATGGAGATACAGATCCTCTAATTACCCAGGACAACTCAAATTAGCACCACAAATAACTGCTAAATGTTGAGACTGCATGATGTGAAACATAATTGATTTTGAATATGTCAGGGCACAACTGCTGTTAAGTGAGGTACAATGTTGTTTTTTCCTGTTGGATGTTTAACGATGTTTTGAAGAAACAGAGATGCAATTTATGCCATTGCAAGAGATATTTGGGAGCAGAAGACAGAGAGAAACAAGGAAAGGAAAACAAACTCACAGCTTGTTTAAAATTTTCATCCATTGCCACTTCTACCTTGTCTTTTTAAATTAGAAGTGGCTTTATAAACATTTTTATATTATTTGCAGATTTTAAACTGAGTACAGTTACAAAATCAGAGTTAAGTTTCTTTTTTTAAATTCTTCATTTCAGAGTTGTCCTACTAGTACAGGAAAAAAAGGATTTCTAGAAAACTTCTATAAATTTATTTTGGGAGAATTAAAATAAGCCTTGATCACTGATAAGCCAACTTACTTCATTTGGATTCCACCTTCCCATTACTTTTGGTACAATTATGTGTAAGCAGTGATTGTAGGAAGCTGCCTGGACTCCATGTAAATGATACGTCTTTGGCATACAGGACTTTTTGTAAATCATTTAAAGCAAGGCATTCTTCCATGCTTGGCAGAAGAAGGATACAGAGAGCTTTTGTAACTCAGTTGCATCAAATTGAATATTTCTTTAATCACCCTGGAGAAGAATGCACTTGATTGCATTCTGCAAGTTCTGCTGTTATTGTTCTTGGGTAGACCTGGTGGGTAATGGATGACCTGACTACACCACCACTGCCCCAGCCACCCCCTTGAATCCACCAGCTCTTCTCACTTGGGCAAGACCTGCTCCACTGGAGTAGTAACTGTGCAATTGTCAAAAGAAAAGAATGTGAGGGAATAGCCATTAATAACAAAGTTGGCAACCCCCTGTAAGGAGAGTTATTTTCGTAAGAAAATCTTCTCCGAAGAAGTAATGAAGCCTTGCTTCATTTGACATCTTACCAGGTAATTGTACAGAAGGTGATTTCCAAGTAAGGATTTTCTTTTTCCCTGAGTGTAAGTTGAATACCCACTATTTAAAAACAGACAAAAAGCCCTGCACACTGTCCAAACTATCAAAGAATTAGCACCCTGTGCAGAAGTTTAATGTAGGGTTTTTTTCCTAATAAGATGGTGCTAAAAAGACAATAACTCCTATGTGAGAGATCGTTAATCCTCCAGAAGAGAGAAACTGATGAAAGCTTGGGGCTGTTTTTTGCACATGGCTGCACAGTGATATATTTAATTTTGAAGAATATTAAACAACTCTGAACTTTTCCCTCCCCTTTTACATTTACAGAAAATAGTAAATGTTAAGGCTATAACTGAAAAAGAAAGTAGATTGTGCTGTCACAAGTTTAGACATTTTCCTGGGAAATACCATGAAAAAGTTTAATGGAAAAAAACACATTATGCTCAGTTTTCACTCATAAGATCAAAGTTTAAAATAGTCACTTAAATTAATCTAGGCTCAGTCCTCAACCAGGAGCTCTGGGAAAGAGTCCTATTCTGCTGATGTCTTAAATTGGCAGTCAGACTGAGCACCAGAAAGCTCAGAGGACTTGCAATCCTTGGCTTCAGTTTATGAGCTAATTACCAATTTGACAAACGTAACTTTTCCAGAGGAAGACTCATTCTGAAACTGTGGCAGTGGTAAAAAAAGGAGTTAAACTGCTGTGGATGCATCCCCTCCCCTCCGAAGAAGGTGCAGTGGTGTGTCTGTGGGGAGCCTTTCCCTGGTGCTTTGGTGCACGGTGCTCAGCACAGAGGGATAAGCCTTTCCCAGCAGGCAGAGGAAGAGATGCTATGAGACAGGAGCAAGAAGCGCTCATCCCATGTTCAGAGCAGCAACTAGAAAGTGATACGTGACATCCTGAACCAACAGGACAAACACATTTCACTCCTATCGAGCTCTGCAAGTGTGTGTGCGGGGGTACAGTTTTGACTATCCTATTTTTTGTTGAATCCATGTGTTAGAGGCGTTGTTTTTGACATGATCACAAAGTCTCTGAATATGTCTGCACGAACAGGTGCAAACATTTGCTTTATCATCCCCATCTGGATGTGAGACAGTCTGGGCTGGGAGCTGTGCAGCCACGTTTTATACACTGAGGCAGCTTAACTCTGACTCAGTGACACAAATAAGAGGGGACTTCCCAGCTGCAAGAGCTCACATCTGGTGGGACCCAAGTGAGTGCATGGCTGCCTGTGCCCATATGTGTAGACATATCAAATATAAACATGAATCCAGTTAATTTTCACACATTTGTTAGAGCTTCCCCTGCCTCCTCAGAGGCCTCCTGCAGTCGTCCTCCCTCTTGATCTTGCTAGGAAAGCCTGGATTTATGAAAATATAGACCCTTCCTTGACCTCATACTGGGGTGCCAGAAGTGCGGGCAGTAGCTTTATCGCAGTATCAAGCAGACATGCAAGCCAGGTTGATTTAGTTTCATCAGCCCATGTGGTTGTCTTAATTTGTCAGCCACTGCCACAGAACAGGGAGCAAGAGTGATGGAAGGGCAAATCTCTTTCAAAGAAACACCCATCAGGTCATAAAATGTCTCTTAAATTGGGAGGAGTGGCTTACTTGTCAATCAGTGCTTTTCTTCTCCCAGTGTCCCCTGGTATGGCTTTCTAGATGAGCACATCCCTAAATAGATTAGCCGGGATGGGAAATGATTTATCTTCCCAGTTTGATGCTTGCTTTTTTAACCAGAACCAAAGAGGAGGAAAATATCAATGATTTCTCATGCCTGTGCTAAGTGCACATGTTATTATTATTCATATTTTGTTTCCTGTGAATATTTGAGGTCCATTTAAAGCAACAGCACAGTGCTCTGCTAGTGTAGTGTGCAGGTGGTCAAGCTTCAGCAGAAAAAAGCAAGTTGAGGAAAAGCCACTTTGCTTTCTACTTGCAGCTGTAAGTCCTGCTGTGGTTTCAGGTGCCCTGCTCCATGCCAGGCTGCAGCAGTGTGCCAGGTGGTGGTTGCTGGGACAGCTGGGACTGGGCTCTCCTTCCTGTGCTCAGGCAGACTGGGACAATGGTCTTGACCTGGCCGGTGAATCAGTTCTTGGACTTGCTGTGCAATCAGCCACCTGCCCCGCTTCCTCTCATTTAACAGATTTATTTTTAAGTGGAAAAGGCGATGAGCCTTGTTCTTTTTTCTCAGGGACTTCATGTCCTTTAAAGATCCCTGAAGGTAGCAACAGAGTGCAAGCTGCCCCAGGGACCCTCCTTTCGAAGAACATGTCCTGGTATCTCCACTCAGCACCAGGCACAGATGCCGAGCTGTTCATGAGATATACGTGGACCAAGCTACTGGGCAGTGTGGCAGAAACTCCTGATGCTGTCTGAGCCTCCTTCTACCATGTTCCCAAGGAGAGCACTGGAAATAGTTACTGAACAAAAAAAAACAAGTCCTGGCTCTGCTGAGCCTGTGTTGTTTACAGCTTCAAGTAGTGACTTTCTCACACTGCTATGGTGAGCAGTGAGGCTCTCAGGCTGGAAGGTAGCACGTTTGCAGTTTGATCTGGACTTGTGCTGACATCTACAGTGCTATATACTGTAAGCCTGCCTCACTGTCCATTTGTGACCATGCAATTTGATGTTTCTTCTACTGTACATTTTATGCAAGAAAAATGTGATTCTGAGGTCCATCTATGGGCCAGTGGCACTTCCTCCATAAAGTTACTTCTCTCATGGGTAGGATTTGAGATGCTCCAAGACTGTGAACTAGCATAAAATAGTCCGTTCCATATACTGAAAATCTGATTTCCAAGAGTCATCTTTTATAAATCAGCTCTGGAAACATCAAGGCAGCCTAATGTAATAGATATTTCTTTTCTATATTTTGAAGAAATGTGTTGTGCTTGCACTCTTGCATTCAGCCTTCGCTATGTCTCCATCCCATATCCTGTTGCTTTATGTGAAGATAGCTGATTTAAGTCCTGACTGGGTCAGGGCTGTGGGTCTAGATCCAGTGCTAACCAAAGTGAGTTGTTCCTATGAGGTGATGATGTTTCTGGGACCTGGTTTGTTTTTGTGGCACAGCATCACACTGTGTAGATGTGCTAGTTTCCTCATATATCTGACTTAGGGAACTCCAGCACACCTCTGTGTTACATGGTGTAGGCATGCCTGTATTTGCAAAATGTCAGCAGTCGTTAAAGATTAAGTAGAAAACAAAAGAATGTGTGTAAGATCCTTTCTTGGAGCAATTCAAGGTCTATCCATGCTTACAAACCTCTCCTTGTATTCTACTCTAATTCACATTAGCAGAAGTTAATCCATATGTTTCAACCTGCTCACACATCCTCTTTTTTTCAGGTTAGAATAGCTTCTGGGAGTTGGTTCCTCATCTTTCACTGAACTTTTGCCAAACAAGTGGCTCTCTAAGAGAGGAATATTGAGTGCTTAGCAAAAATTAGTTTTAAAGAATAGATAGCACCTCACCGCATGTATCAGATCAAAACCTGTCTTCGTGGTGTTAAGGTGGATTTTGACCATAGCTCCAGTCAAAGGATGTGTATGTTGGTCTTCTTTCTATGGGGAAGGGGACTCTCCCAGAGCCATATTTCCCATTGGGTTCTGCTGGAAAAAGTGCACACCATTTCACCTCTGCAAAGGTGTGTGTGTAGGTAATTGGAGACAATGGTCTTACCTGTACGTCCCTCATTTTTGCGGGGTTATTGCTGTTTGCAAAGCAAAGCTCTGCAGATGCAGAAGGAAAGACAGACTGGTCTGACTGTAGAATCCCAAGTATTACCACTACTGTGATACTTCATCCAGATTTTCCTAACGGTTGTGATTAAAATCTTGGTGGTTTTTTTGACATTTCATTCCTTTCACAAGGTCTGAAATTTTAGTCAATGAACAAGCTAAAGGTCTGTAGACAAATGTCTAAACACAACAGAACTTATTCTGTACTTTTGATCTTTCCTCTGTGTCTCTTCACCCATTTTTAAATATCCTCATAAATCCTTACGTCTACCTTTGTTCAGGAAGTAACTAACAATATCAATGCGAACCGTGTAAACATGACATCATTACACAAGGCCAATGTATGACACTGTTCATTGATATTTCTAGTTATGATAGTTTCATTCTCCTTTTATTGAATACCTTTTCTTGAACTGTACTTTCTTTCCTTTCTAATGTTTGTCTTTTCCCAGTTGAAAAATGCAGGGGTTTAGCCTGTTTCTTACAAAACATGACCCAGCCTGGCTTTTCTCATGAACTTCCTCATTATCATAAGCACCACCACCTGTAACATTCATCATGGAAGCAGCATGGTGCTGGGGGCTCTGTGTATCAGCTAACCCAAATTCCCTCCTAGAGCTAAGTGGCGGGATGGACAAATATTGCAAGTTCATGCTTTCAGGGCAGGGTTTGGTTTTTTCCTCAACTATTTTGCAGGAGTGCAATAAAAAAATAACCAAAAAAACGCCACTTAGAAGAGACTCTAAGTGGCTGAAATCTGAAGAAGACTGAACTCTGGCTCATCGTGCACCTGGAAGCCCAGCAGCTGTGCAACCTTGCAGGACTGGAACCGTTTTCTTTTTGCTGGTAAGACCAGCTAAAGCCAAATCAAAAGGAGATACTTTCAGTCAAAGTTACACCATTGTGGGTTCCCCAGAAGAATACAATATTTTGCAGTAATCATAACCAGAAAAATACCTTGAGGTTTTAAAACAGGATATACGGTTCATGCTGGCTACCAAATGATGAATGATACAAACAGCACTGAAAAAAACCTATACAAGCACATTATTTCAGCTAGCACAGCAGAACAGTTTAGATATAAATTAAAAATAATGGCAATCTTGTGGTCCTTGTCACTTATTTACAAGCCTCTTGAAATATTTCCTTATCTGCGTTTCTCAAAAGAATTTAGGCAATTACAATAAGTAAGTCTGAAGCCAGAGAGCATCAAGTGGTGAATCATTATGGCATCATTACATGGAAAATAGTAACAAGGGGAAAGCCAGAAGGAAATTCAAAGGTTTTTCAGCTTCAGGAAATCTATTTTAAATGAAATTTAAATAAAAGCCTTAAATAAGCTTAACATAATTCTGTGGAAAAGAAGGTTGCACAATGAAGAGGTATTTGCAGCCTGGAATTCAGCTTCACGCTATTCAGGATATTTCTAAACAGGAAAGAAATAATTCCCATGTCATTGAACTAGTCACAAAACTTTGTATAGGGGAATATTTCCTTAGAGAAAAAGAGCAATATAACCTGGAAGTCCAATGATTCAGAAGTTTCTGAAATATGGGGAAAAGAGGAAATGTTTTGTTTAGGTATTATCAATGTCTATGCATTTCTTATTCTTGCTTAAATTGTGTAGCATATGTATGCTCAATATTTTATTTATCTAGCTATAACATAGCATGAAAATACATTATGTAACAACTTCATCACAAGAAAAGTATTTTGGGCACAGCGTGGCTGGGTTTTGGGGGTTTGGGGTTTTGTGGTTTGTTGTTTGGTTTTTTTTTTTCAATTCTGATACGGACTTATTTTTTCTTCTGAATCAGCACAAGAGCAGATTTCAAGATGCTTAATGGCTTTTGGGTTTGTTGTTGTCCTTGGCTTTTTTTTTTTAGGGTGAAAATTCAAGCTTTCTTAAAAAAACACTCCTTGCAAACTTAATCAAACATTCACAATGTGTTCAGCTTCCCAGAACATCAAAAGGACTGATCAGTAAGTCTTGGGCTTGGTTCTGTTTTGACGATTTTAAGCTAACATATTTTGACATTGCCTCTACAAACCTGGTAAGGTCTGCAGAGTGTTGCTCCAAAGGAATAGACATCCAGCAGATGCAGAAAAAGTGAGCCGCTGGTCTTCAAGACAGGAGTTGTTGATGTCATATTCTGCTTGTGTTTTATAAAAGATGAAATCAGGAAACTGGTGCCCATACTTGCTAAAAATTGCAGTCTGATCCTGACAGGCAAGACTGATGGCTTTAATTGCTGAATGCTTCACACAGTCTTCTCCTCTGCCTGCACTGCTATTAATCAGAGCAATGGGCCATCATACTTGGGAAATGTTCTATCATCAAAAAAAAAAAAAAATTAAAAATTGTCCAGTCTGTTTCTCAGGTCAAGTATTTCTTCTTTTTAATACATTGTGCCTAAGCAGGGCAAGTTGGGTGAAAAAGACACTATTTGAGCTGCCTCAGATTTGCTCAAATCCAGTGACTCTCTTAAGGACACCTCTGTCATGTGCTTAGTGTTGGTAAGTCCTAGGAATATGATTATCTTTGAGCATATATTTGAGTACCAACCTGAAGAATGAGACTTGGGAACCTATTATCTTTCCAGGCCTTAAATAAGGCAATGAATGAGTAAATTTTCATTTTGTGAAGGATGAGAATACTCTAAGGCAGTCATCATAGTTCAAGAGATGTCATTCTTCATTTGGGATGAGAACTCAAAATTTTGGGTAAATGGAGTACCAGGTCACTAGGTCTACATGTAATACAGTTGAAAAATGTGTAAGTAATAACAACAGCTGGCAAGGGAGATGACATGCTATTGTTCACGAAAGGATAAGTTAGAGTGATTCGAGTCATGAAAAGGTGAACCTTGGTGTTACTCTGATTAAAAAACTTTTCAGAATATTCAGCTTGGATTCAGAGTAAAACATATCACTTTTAGTAAGGACTGAACATTTTAACATAAATATTGAAAGTAGTCTTTGTATGGACCCATACCACTTAAAAAAATGTTGAGGAACCTCTCATTGAGAGGTGAAGGCCACAGAGATGCTGAGCAAGAGGACCAGTAGTTCATTTTCCAGTTTAGAAGTATCAAACAGCTTCTCACACTAGTAGTAGTTATAGTCTTTGTTGCATTGTGCCTAACTTTGAATCCTTTTCTCTCGGTAGATGCATTGGTTTTGCTGTGTCTTATGGAAAGGTCTAAGTCATGAATTTGAGTGGGCAATACAAACTCACACATTTCTAAGGGCCAAGGAGAGAATGAGGATCCATTATGCAAGGTGCTGTCTAAACATGTAACCAGTACTTACAGCCTGAGTAAATAAAATGGGAGCAGAAGAGTTCACTGAGACACAAGGACACTGTGAGAAGAAGTGGCAGTCTGGAGTCAGCCCAGCTGCTCTGACTTTTAGTCCTTTGCCTTTTCCACTGGATGTTGCCGTACTGACATACTGGATTGTGCAAAAATTACTGGATGATATATACCAAATGGGAGGCTTATCACAGTTGTCTCTACTAAGTCTGGCACAAGAAGGAATTAAAAAACAGACATCATATTATAGACGTGTAGCTGTATTCTGAATGTATCTGTTTAATGCAGTAATGTATAACTGCTTCATTATTGACAATGAAATCCTCATGCTGTTACCCGTCTCCAGCTGTCTCAAAATACATTGATATCAGTCCCTAGATTTATTTCTTGCTCTTGGTCTCAGGTGTAGCAATTAAAGAAATGTTCTGTATTGCTGAGAGCACCAGATGTGTGCAGTGGAGCATGCTATACTGACAAACATTTTGCTTTTAATAGTTCCTTTGGGTACGTATTGGCGCCTGGTTTTATTTTTCTGTTTATACTTTATTTTTCAGTTTTATGGAGCTCTTGCCTTGATGGGGTTTTTCGGTTTCTTGCCTCGGAGGATGGTTTGGGGTAGCGTGGATTATGGCACAACAGCATTAAGATCTGTCTCCTGATTCTGTTCTCAGTTTTTAAGGTTGTTCTAACTTCTTCATTCTCCCATATGAAACAGGAGCAAGGCAAAATGCTGACTGATTCTGAAACCTGTATTATGGAGCATGCTGATGTCTTCCTGGACCTTTCTGATATCTTCTTGACATCTTTCTTGTCTTTCTGGACCTGGAACCAGACTTAACAAATATATGAGAAGGTTCCTTCAGAAGCAAGGCCAAGGAGCAAGGTTTTTCAGCCACAGTAGTTGCAAACCTTCTTTCACCTACACCCTGGAGGTGGTGGGCACCTAAAAGGGGGCAGGTGATTTTCTCTCAAGGTCTATGTTTGCAGATTTTCTCCTCCACTTTTCAGCTGGTCCTCCGTTGGCGAGTGGAACAAGATGCTAGATTGTGAATCTCAGTGTAACTCAAGTGATGAAAGGCTGGAGTGCACCAGCAGGCATATCTAATGATTTAGAGAAATCTGATCTGTTTTTGTCTTGGATATTTTCTACCACATTGAGAGTGCCATAATGAATATGACTAGCTAAGAAGAGAGAAGAGCCACAAACTATGTTTATTCCTGTGAGTATAAAGTCTTTCCTGACCTCTTCAAGTGATTATCTTACTTTCTAACAGGTAGAATTTGACTACTTCAGCTATAGTATGAGCACTTCTAAATGTTGTTCCATGTGGTGGATTCTCTTTCCTCAAAATAATACAGGCAGTAAAAAAACAGATCTTCACACACATATTATTTATAAGGAGTGTCAGATATATCATGATACCATGACCAATGGAATTCTAAATGGGAACTCCTTATCTTGCAAAAAACTTATTTATGTTTTGAAACAATGGCTCAGGTAAAACCCCCATGAGCAAAAGATTAAAGCTATGTCAGATAAAAAGCAATGCTGTATAATTTCAACTATCCTAGTTTTCAAAAGAGAATGAAATATGCAAGAATTCATGCGACAACATAAATATTAAATAACCATTGCAATGGATTGTTTTAATAGATATACAAGATGAATAAAAACACATTTAATTTAATCCTCTGCTGATAGTGCCAGTGAATTACAGGGAATAACTTGTCTGCTGCAATGTTACCCATCAAATAGCTATAATTCAAATCTTTCCTTTTTTTTTCCCTCCCCCAGAAAAACAAAGTAGTCATGATAAATAACTGCCTTTGACCGCGACAACATCATTTTGTTTCTCTGGAGACTGATCCTGATCTTACCCATCTGATTTCATGTACATGAATATTCCCATTGATTAAGGTAAGAAAGTTTTTCACATCCATAAATCATTTTGAGATTTGGAGCCATGATGTGTCAAATTAATCTCAGACCTCACTCAACTGCATGTGTATCTACTTGGCTTGATACCATATGACACAACTTGGGCATAAACTTGATATTAGAACTATCAAAGCACAAACAGGAGCCAGGCTTTCACTGTCTGTCAGATCCCATGCTGCCCTCTCTCCTTCTGTCTCGAAGGGATGAGCATTTAGAGGGTGGAGGTTAACAGGCATTCCTATCTATGCGTGGCATCCTACTCCTTAATGCTGACATGAAAGGGCTGTTTCCTAGGAGATAGCTCAAAATAAAATAAATTATTTGTGAGATATTCATGTTTAAAAAAAAAAGAATCCATGGAATTAATCTTTACAGAAGACTCCTTTAACCGCTTAGCTGGCTACAGGTCAGGGCTCCACAGTGTTGCAGATATGATACATTTCCCTCTTCACTATGTGGCAAAAGCTGTGTGTGATCTGACCACCAAAGACCTTTTTCCTATATTATGCTGCCAGTTAGCTGAGGAGTGCTGCAGAGAGCCCCTGCAACCCTGGCTCTTGGTGGCACATGATCCCTCTGTGATGCCAACCCCTTACAGAAACATCACCAATAGATTGAGGACAAGTGGGAATATGTTAGTGGGAGGTTTTCTCCTCCTGTCAGCATGGATCTGGGGTGGTGCAGTGCTCTTTAGGGCCCAAAAGCTTAAGGCTACTATTTTATATCCCCCATGCATTTGAGAAATGATAAATCATACCCTCTGATTTGATTACCTTTCCTCCACCTCCAGTGGCTTTTTAGATCACATCTAGTGAAAGAATTGCCCATGAGTTGGCATTAGAGGTGTGTCTTTAGGAAATATATATCACCTGAATTAAAATGTGCTAATTCAGTTTTACCTTTCCCACCCTTTCGTTGCCCTTGTTAGAGAAAAATGCTCCATTTAAAAATCCAGCTAACCGATTACCTGCCAGTTCTGAAGCTATGTTCTGAATTAATCTGCTCCAAAAGCCAACAGAGCTGGCTTATGTTTGGGCACCTCACAGGGAAGCAGGGAGATGAAAAGCCTTAGGAAAACTTTGACAAACAACTTGGAGTGTTTGACCAACTACACACAGCTGCTGCTGAAGGAAGAATGCAAGTAACAAGCCAAACAGACGGAAGGCAGCTTTTGTATCTGCACCAAGCATTTTATTTGCAGGAAAGGAGAGGAAATATGCTGAATTACCTGTAGGAGGTGTGCCTGCTTTTGCTAATAGATGTAGCTGGCTTATGCATTAATTCCTAACTGGTCAGATCCTGTACTGATATGAACTGGAATCCCTCTGAGCTCAGTGGAGATACACACATGCACAGCACCTTAATATGATTGATTTCATCCCACCCATTTAAACATGCCCTACAGACTTGTTTGCAGAGCCAAACCGAAATATCTCTGCCCACTCCAGTTCCTGATTTCAGGGGATGATGTCTCCTTATAAATCCTGGATATGATAGCACCAGTGTGACCCATCACTTCATTACAACAATGTGCAGAGCTGTGTATTTCACTGAGGAGGAGTTTATCTGGTTGGAATGGATCCAGTCCAGGAACAAATAAAGGAGCTAGGAATCTGATTATTTCTGGGCCAATTCTGTATGAATTACAGCTTCTCAATTTTCCTCATGTCAGCTAGTTTTACTTCACTTTGTTTTCCCTTCTCACACAGGAGGTGAAGTATCTAGCTAGCACAGGCATCTTGATTAGCTCCATCATCTAGCTGATTTCTTAATGATGTGGTTGTCAGGAGAGCTAACCTGAATTTTGGATCAAGTTGGGATGAAACATACCTTATTCAATGTCATTTGAGCATTGGCTGTTTTGGTGTGTGCCAAGAGTGTTCCAAAATTGGGGATCCGCCTCACTGCTTAGAGCAGAGGGAGTGTGGTGGTTCCTCAGGCACCCTTGGCCAGCTCATCAAGTGCTGTCTGGGAGGAGCAGCCCAATTTCCTTAGCTTTGTGCAACTAAGGAATCCTCGAACGGAGAGGCAATTTCCTGATGGCCAGATATATTAGGCTTTTGTATGGCATTTTTCATTGTCAGCATGAAGGGATTAAAGGAAGATGATACCTTAGGCTCTGTGCTGCTCTGCACTGGTTCAGATCTGAGCAGTAGGGAGAAGGAGCCACTTCTATTTTATTTAATTTTTCAAACTTTTCTTTATGATTATTTTCTAATTATCTCAAAGATAGTGTAAGGTCAAGGAAGAACAGCTAGCTTGTTTAGCCTGATGTGGTACATGTGGCTTGTTTATTTCTTCCAGGGTATTACATTTTCCATGTATTTACTTAATGGTTTATATTTGACTAATGCACATCTTTCAGAAAGGCATTCAAACATGATTCAATGATTGCTGGAATTTCTTATGTTTTCCAAAACATTAAAAATTACTTCAGTATATCAAGAGCCGCCCCTTCCAAAATTCTTCTATGATTGTCCTATGCAAGTTTTGCAGACCTGATGGCTTTAGCAGACATAACTCTTGTAGGTACTCACTAAGGTTTTAATTGGTCTTGAATGCATAGTGCAGCTCCCCAGACATGGGACTGAGATATTTACTGATCTCTTTTGCCTGTCCTGCACATGTTAAGTTGTCATTTCCAGGTAGGCTGACACTTGTATAGAGGAATTGTAAACTACGGTTGTTTTCAGCAGAAAAGGAGATGTTGCTAAGGGGGACTCACGAGTGTACGAGCTGCAGTGCAGTGACAGCTCTTCCGTCACTGCTTCTGGCAGCTCTTTTTAGTCTATGCCTGCTCTGAAGGTTAGAATAAGCAAAATCCCACACAAACATTTTTACCCTTTCATAAAATTTTTGTTTATTTAGCAACTTTTCATTTTCATTTTTTTTTCAGCAAAGTTTTCATCTGAATGGGAAGTACTTCTGCAGGGCCTTATGGAAACAGATGTTCCAAGTGTGCACCTGTGTTGTCCCAGCACTCCTGGACGTTTTCGTTGCACGTATTCCTGTTCTGAAATCTCAAAACTGATAAAAAGCTGACTTAATTTCTTGTTTAATTTATGTTCAAATTCTTGCACTACTGAGGAATTAATCCTTTTCCAGGAGCTGAGGACTAAAGTACAATTTTCATCAGTCTTACTTAGCACCGCTAAGTAAGTACCAGGTGGCATCTTCAACATCATTTTCCACACTTTGATGCAGAAATTAAAGCAAATGTCTTGTTTCAAAAAACTGTTTGAAAATGAGTGTAATGCTGCAAGCCCTGGGGGCTGACTAAAACATGAAGGGTATCTACTGTGAACTGCCAGTGAAGACTGGAGTCTGGAGCTCCCTTGCCTGACCTCTGTTACCCCACAGATTTCTGCCTCATCAAAAAGGATTTCCTAGTGCAAAATGTTGAGAATAGCATGGGGAAAAATTAGTACTCAGCTCCAAAGCCTGTTTTAAGATGTTATGGTGCCATTGCCAAGAGACGGTATGTGCACCCCAGTCCTGCCCTCCTGCCAGCCTCCCTGAGCAGTCACCCTTGGTGCCCTGCTGCTGCCAATGGCCATGAAAACAACCAAAACATCATGGTAAGAAACTACACACTAGGCTTGTGCCAAGTCATTGAGTGGGAAAGCTCTCTTACTTAGCAGTCATATTAACTTAGTTAACTAACTTATAATCGGGTAGAATCTAGACAGATAGGAGAAGAAATATTTGAATTAATAAAGAACACTTTGATTTTAGAGCCATGCCTTTTCTGTCACGTTATCTGAGGATGATAGTGTGTGGAGAAGAGAGCTCATCGCCAGGTGGTGTCAACGGCCATAAGGGAAAGATCTCTGTCAGGAGCAAATGGTACAAGTTGTACTTTATCACACAACAGGTACATGAGTTTCTCCAGTTCTCTTTTTTTTATTGGCAAGGCAACATTGTTCTGTGCATGGCCTCTCCCGCAAAATTCAAGTAGTGGTAGAAGGTATCACACACACCAGCAAAGTGCCTCTGTAATGGAGATGATGTTTCGGACTGAGACAGGCTCAGTTCTCAGCTGAGGGCAGGAGGAAAATCCCCTGGACAAAAAATATCTAGTGTTTTTGTTGTGTTTCCTTCTAAAACAGATGTGGATTAATCCATTCAGGTTCTCACCCTTTTGGCAGTTGTTCCTTAGTGATGAGAACCCTGTGACTTAGTTTTTTTTGAACAAACATACTTTAATTTATACTTTAATAATCTTTCAATTTTTAAATTAATATTTTTCTTTTCTTAAAATTAAACTTGGAGATACGTATTCTGGAATGATGACAGCCTGAATGTGTTAATAATGCCTAAAATAAAATTATATTTTCTTATTAATGAACTCTTACATAAAAATAACGTTTGAGTTCACTGCCAAAATTCTGAAGAATGTCAAATCACTAAACAGGAGAAATTACTAGCTAGACACCTGGAATTGGAGCTTCTTGAGTAATAAACTAGCTTTTGACAGCTGTAGCCTTTTTTGCAGGTGCAAAAAGAACATTTTCTTCTTTTTATCTGCTTTACATCACTTAATGACTATAATATTCCAAGTTGGGAAAACAACTGGCAGTTAAGAGAACAGGAAAATTTGTTTATTCTCTCCCATCTTATGAGTAAAAGGTGTGTGTGGGAGTCTGAGAATGACTAATTCTGATCTTGGAGAACATGGAAGCAAGGAAAAAAATAGCTCACTTAGTTAATTGCTGAAAATATTTGCACTGTTAGGTACACCAACTACCTTGAAATGCAATGAATATTTTGATAATATTTGCTAAAATATGCAGGACACAATGTAGTTCTATTTAAACAATTATGTTCTTCTGGGTATTTTTGTTCAGAAGCAGCATGACACAAAGCACACATAAAAAAGTTAATCAGGTGGCTCAAAATGCCACCTCCTGTTTTCCCCACAAATCAAACATTAAAACTGAAACCCCAAACAAATGCTGAGGCATATACTGACGTAAGGATGGTTTTAATGTATTCTTAGTTAACAAATACGTATATTAAATACAACATCTAAGCTACCTTTCTTTGCAATTAAACATTTCTATTAGTTGCCAGTCTCCGAGAATAACTTTGATAACATAATATTATGAATATTTGTTAGAAGGCGTAACAGTAACGCAAATTGAGCTACTTAAATTGTGATTTTCTGGTTCTGATTTAAACCACAATTAACAAAACCGATTTAAATCAAAGCAATATAAATGGTTCCATCCTGCTTTAAAAACTAATTAAGGATGTGCCTTGAAAGCATGCTTGTATCAGTGCTCTGACTCAGTGAGTTCTCGGTATCACTCAAGTCTTAATAAATCACAACAAGGAATGGAATTTTTATTTAGTTCAATAGTCTTGATCTCTGAATTTAAGGCCACTGAAGAATAGATTAACATTTATAATCGCTAAGTTAATCAGTAACACAAATGAAAAATAGGGATTTCAAAACAAATTAACCTTTGCAGCACATCATGTGGAGACACAGCCAGTGAAATCACTGCAAAGGGTCCCCTCGCCCTTGAAGTGATTTGCCACAAATCTCCATATCCTCTGTGGTGCTTCTCTGCTCTGCAGCAAGTGACCTCTGGAGTCTCAGTGTCCAAAAAATAAACTGTGATAACTGGAAGGACAACATGGACTGTTTGAGGCTGGCAAGTCCCTGCATGGACTATTGTTGTTTGGTGTCGCTCCAGGCAGATGTGTATATTTTGAGACGAAGATTAGGATGTTTAGGCTAGGGCCAAATGGGTTTATAATTATATATGTCCAGGGTCTGACCTATTAATTGAGACTCGTGATTCCCTACATCTACCCTCCACATTTAATGAGACTGTGCTTTAAAGCAGTCAATGGAAAAAGGATCTTCTCTATCTGCACACTTTTCTGCCTCAAATCTGCCTGTCCCACACTTTTCACTGCTCAGTCGAGAGGCAGCTCAGGCTTCTCCCAAAAGCTGTCCTTTTTGGGATACCACATAGATGGAACAGCGTAGTGTCAATGTGGTCTTTGTTGTATTTATTTATAAAACTTAGAGCTACATCCTCCCTGGAGAAAAAAATCTTACGGGATGTTTTTTTTTGTACGTGCCATACTTCTCCTTGGTCATAACTGCAGAAGATGGAGTGGATTTTGATGGCACCATATAAAATCTGAGGAGGTCTAAGACTATTCCTTCCATGCTCAGACATCTACAGAGATGGGGACACTGTCAAACACAAGAAAATGTTGCAGACCCCTGTGGAGGGATGTATGGAGAAAGAGTGGGGCAGTCTAAGGCTGGACAACCAGGAAGGGAATGAAAAGAACAATGATATCACTTAATAGAGCAAATAGCTTTGGTCTCTTCTCTTGCAGGTATGGCAACTTTTGGAAATTTCTTGTCAATTGATGTAGCTGCTGAGATCCTCAAGCTCACACTGTGGTGTTGTCCCAAGGAACAGGAGACAAGGTAACTGCGCTTTCAGCGTAAGCACATACAATGTGTTTCTACCGTGGTCTGTTGGCTCTTGGATATCGTTGCTTCCACATCCACAGTGCTTTGCCCAAAATTTCAGTTTCTACGGGCAACCTTTAGTACCTTCAATGCATATCATTGATAACTTAAGTTGAATGCAGAAGAAATATTCCTTTTTTTTTCTCATAATTTAACTGCGTGTCTCCATAGTCCTTACCAAAACTGAGTAGTTAGAAAGCAATGTTAAGTACATGACCCATTAGTTTGACCCTGTGGAAAATGCTAGATTATGCAGATGCTTATGCACATCCTTTGTGGAACAGTAGAGCTATTGTATAACTTATCTTTTTTCTATGGGTGGACTGACATATGGGAAAACTGGGAGTATTATCTCCTGATCCCAGGGCTCCAGGAGGATATAAATAGGCGATGAACAGTGGTATTAAATGCTTCCTCTGAAGAGCATACCTTTTCTTTTTTCCCCTGAAGTTTATAAACATAAATAGAACTAAAACAAGCTAAATTAAACAGACTGGAATAAACACAGAACTGTGGCAGGTATTGTCATTGCTGCTCACAGCGAGTCAATGGTATGTTGGTTAATGGGAATGCAAAGCCAGGAAGGATCATCAAAGGTGTCCAAACTTGAGCAGTAGAAATGCAAAACGTTTTTCTATGTGGAAGAGCCCAGATGAACGACCTAGCTCCTGACGCTGTCGTTTGGGTGCCAATGGCACTAGCCAAGGCTTGGCAGTTGGCCGTGTGGTGCACACACGGGCGTAGGAGGTGGGGACAGAGCTCTCCTACCTGCCAGGGCCACGCCAGATGCTCGCAGCCAAGATGTTTTTGGCTTCTGTCATCCAAAGGATGGCAAAAAGTGGGTAGTAGGTAAAGAAAAGTTAATCTGGCAGGTATTGATAAGACTGCTGAATAGTCAGCCAAATATTTGGAATATTTTTCAGAAGTTTTGGCAAAAAATACAGGATTGCAGTCTGGAGGAAAAAGGTACCTGTCCTATCTGTCTTGTTTCCAGCTGCTGTTACTGGTATTGCCAATAGCAGCTAACTAATAGACGAAAAGTTATTGCTTTTTAATGCATGCAAAGATTGTGCAACTTCTGCAGACACTCAGTTAAACGTGCCCTGCTTTGCATGCCTCATTTTTTCTCACCTAAATAAACTGCAGTTTGTTCAAGAATCTCTCCCTTTCCCCATACTACATTATTTGCTAAATGTTTTTTTTCTACTTGCTGCCCTCCCTTTCCCCCTTGTCAAAGAGGAATGAAGTATTGCACATGGACTTTTTCCAAAATCAAAGCTCTTTAGAATGATTAGCCTTCCTGGTCTATTACTAGTATTTATACAGATGTACTGGCAAAACCGAATTTATTGCAATATTTATTGGACTGAATTTAGAGGTTATTTATAATGTGATTAGATGGCTATTTATTAGACATGTCACAGTAGCTATTTAATACTTCTATAGCTGTCTAGCTGGGATTATGACATAAAACAGTATTTATTGTGTATAATCCAGAAAATGTTATAGGAAAAGTAAATCCTGAGAGAGATTGACACAACCATCAGAGTAATGAAGGGACAAAGAACAAAAATGTGGTTTTAAACAGCAGTTCTCAGCCAGGCTGAGGGAAGGGAATATTTAGGATGTAAGGAGAGGTCCAGGTGCAGATTTTAAGTTCCTTAAAGTGCACAAGCACCCGGCCTAACAGCTGACCTTTCCCTTGTGAAGTGGACATTTTTCATTTAGAAAAGGAAATGAGAATTGTCTTCTTTGATTTTTTAAGTTTTTTTCTTTCCTTCGCTGATTAAGTGGAGTTAAAAAGTTCTATGGGACCATTTTTTGTAGGGAACAATTCCATAAAAATCAAGCATTTAACAGGCAGGGGTTACTTTGACATTTTTTATGTTTTGTGTTAAGTTAGTATTGACTTATTACACTGTGATGGATTCAAATGATAACATTTTTTTCATATTGGTGGTCTTTTAGCTCTATATTTCACTGCTGTGTCATCATTACAGTCTTTTGTAACATCAGGACAAAAAGCTTTAGTTTCCATTAACATTTATTGGGTTTGGTTTTTTTTCTTATTTAAATCAGAAGATGAATGCACATGTTGAATGTCCCAGAAGAAATCCGGGGCAAAAATTTCCCCAAAGAATTACTGATTTCCTTTAGAAAACAGTTCCCTGTAATCTTCAGAAAAGGTAGGTTCTTTAGGAAAACAAACCCCCTGTTTTTATACACAGACACAGACCATCTTAAAATATTTTACCAAAAAAATATTCGTCTAGTTACCTCTGTTTAACAGATAGACCAATTTCTGTGGGAGGATGTGGAGGAGAGAGGAAATGAGGCCACTGGAAGGTTTTGCAGGTGTGAGGGTGAAGCTGGGCAGCCGTCGGTTTCCATTTCTCATGAAGGTGCAGTGGGGGAGGGAAGGAGCATGGGATGAAGGGAGTGTCGTCCTTTTTCTCATGCCTCCTTTTTGCATTTTTTCATGGCAAAAGAGGGCATTTGCAGTGTCACTGCTGTGCAGAAGCAGCAGAACCCCCTATCCCAATATCTGCTTTTCCATCCTAACTCAAGTTGTCCACCCCAAGTCCCATGGGACTCCTTTCCCTGCATATGCATGGTTAGCTCATTACAAGACGGCAGCTGCTGTGGACCCATAAATACTTACTTATAGTTTGCTTCATCCAGATGGAAGAGCTGAATGTAGTACTCCAGTCTTTAGATACCAGAGCCTTGATTGCCACAGGATAAGCTATTGAGTAACATGGAGGCAGAAGGGCATGGGGGAAATCTTTACCCAGATCATGCAAGGAATGGAAAGAGTTTTAATGATGACTTTAAAAAGTGTTGCCTCCAACTAAATTCAAGCTGGCTTTGGTAGAGAAGTTACAGCAGGTAATTCAAGGAGACTATATATATTCTTAAATTCATTAGCTGCCCGTAGAGAGTTAAAGAGAACATAACTAAAAATAATTGCGTAGTAATTATGGAGTTCAAAGGGAACGTGTTGCTCTGCTCCCACAAAACTTCAAGGGAGACAAAGTAGAGAGGATTATTAGCATACTCCACTTTTTTAACAAATCTTACAAGGAAGGAAAAACATAATAACGTAAAGGAGCTGAAGATTTATAGTTCCGTAATAACTGTATCCTCACTACACTACCTGCAAAATTTATTCTCTGTGGGTGATGATGCCGGTGAATAGTTTTTTTCTTCTTAGCTGTCCTATTTTTCCCCTGTAAGCAGCTCTTTTAAGTGTGGATAATAACCTGCAATCCTCTCATTGCTAAAACCTTCTTTGGCTGCATTACACCTGGGCACAGGCTTTTACAGGGAGCAAAGTGATCAGAAACACACTCACAAAAATTCATTTTTATCTGAGCTCATTCATTCTAATTGTTCTCTTGAGGTTTGATCCGGAGCACAGACAAATCCAAATGGGGTTCACTGGGCTGTGGGTCAGGTTTTTAGGTCACCTGTACATGACAAGTGGTGAATAATGAGCATTGTGTCACATGGTACCAGCTCCTTGGACCTCACCCTTGTGGTGGAGGTAAGAATGTGTCCACCGATTTCACTAAGTTCAGTCTCAGGGCTGGAGAAGAGTATCGCTACTCACTCCCGCAGCAAAAGGCAATCACAGACCTCAATAATAGCAGGCTGGTCTGTCCCAGCAATGCCGTTGACCATCCCCTGATTAACTGGTGCAAACTGTGCCCCAGAATGTTTTCTCTGTTAAGCTAGCTCTTTTGTGGATATCAATGGTCCAAGAAGTTTTTAGAGTGACTTCTAGGACTTGGTATGATTACAAACACATTTCCACGTGTAGTTATGAGTACTTTCATGGCTGATTTGTCCCTCCCACTGACATAAACAGGCTGGGATTAATACATGTGTTTTCCAAACAGAACTACATATATTGAAATCTATAAAGCTATTTCCAGTGGAATTTATTTCTTCTCTTTTTTTTTTTTTTTTTCTTCTTCCCTTACCAGAGTCTTTTAAGATAGTTCAAACAGTTTGCTCTGGCAGGCAGAAATGTCCTTCCCTTTAGTCTAGGTCAAGGCATTCAGGTAGTAAATGGGATTTGGAGGTCCTGGTCTAACCTTTTCTGCAATCGTGTGAACCACCTTTTTCTGTGGCCATTAGTTGTCCTACCAAGGTTTGCTCTGCTTTGCTAGATTTAAAACTTGTGGGAGGTGGTTGTCATATTTTGTCTCTTTTAGACATCAGCATGGTATGATCCAAGACTAGGGGTACTGAACATCACCACAGTAATCATAAAGTTTTGGGAGCCTTTTGGTCAAGCCCACCTGTTTCCACAGTGGCAGGAACAGGTCCTTGGTGAACTGCCAGCTTTTAACACTTAGCATCTCTGTCTCCATGTGCATTCCTTCCTGATGTCCCATTGCTTTCTGCACATTGAGTTCTACTGGTGTCGCAAGGAAATGGATGTGCCATTACCAAGCACAAGTCAAATTACTCCATGGCAGAAACAAAAATATGTTCAAGTCTGGAAACAAAATAGTTAATATAAAACTAATTTCTCTTGCTTACCTTCCAAAGACGTCAACCTTCATATATAAATTCCCCTGTCATTAGTCTAGTAAAGCTCTACTTTGTTCATAATTTACTATACCCTTCAATAAGCTTTGTAATATTTGTGCAGGGCAAGTATATAAATCATTGTTGCCGTTCTCTACTTTTTTACTTATCTGGTTCTTTCAAGGTCACTAACCTACCTTATAGCTTTCATCTGGTTTAAATATTCTGCTGTTACCTTTTACACCTTGCTTCCTCATTCATGCCCATTTAGATATCTGCAGCTGCATCTTCTCAAGTAGCAATTGATCCATTTCTCCTTGCTAAAGCTTACTAACTTCATCAGCAGTAATGATTCAAATTACATGTTAGGGTTTACTCACACTGTTTGGCTGGTTAGGAAGGGGGACTGTTTTCTGATTTTGTTGTTATTCACCATCTTTTCTGCCTACTATATCTAAAACACGGAGAAAAATCATATTCAGTAAAATATCCTCATTTTGACACGTGTAGGCTTTCAGCACCCAGATCATGCAGAGAGGCTAATCAATCCCTACTGTCCTACAACAGCCTGAAATGTAGCTGGGTAAGGCCTTAATACAGCAAAGCCTTTGAGGATATCCTTCTGTAAACACATGATCACTCCCGTTTTCGGTGCAATTTGGCGAGAAGTTCATTTCAGAGCAGAGCATCTCAGGGGATGTTGCTTCTTGCAAGAGCTGTGCAAGACCAGGCTGTACCAGTTGCAAATGCAAGCTCAGTCCAAGTTGTCTGGTATTCTTGCACTGGGCAAATTAACTCTCTTCAAGTGTATTGTTTGTGGGGACATCCCCATGCTTTGGAGGAAGCTGTTAAGGTGACCCTGCTTTAGAGTCATGGTGTGTGTTTGTGAGTGTGAGCCCTTGTCCTCTGCAGAGGCAGTGAGCTCTTAGGATGTTTGAGTTTCTTTTGATGACTGTTTAAAACACAATGAAATGATTTAGGAGTGGGCAGAGTAATAGTCTAGGTCCTACAGGACCTGACAGCTCTGCTTGCTGTGTGATGACTAGAGAGATCATCCTATCTTCTGGCTTCCTCAGTTCCTTGAGCCAAGTGTGTTGCTGCCGTAGGATTGCCAGCCTGTACTGAAAACCATAGGTGAAGTAGAGTTCTGCTGGGGCTGTCTGCCAAGGAGCAAAGCTGGAATGGTTATTACCATGGTATAAAAGAAAATAGGGCTGGAAGGGACCTGAAGAGGTCACCTCATCCACTCCCACACAAAGCACTCCTGACATGTTTGTATAATGTGTTTCTTTAACCTCCCCAGCAGTGGAGATGCCCCAGTCTCCCTGGGCGATCTCCTCCAGTGCTTAATGACCCTTGCAGCGAGGAAGTTATTTTAGTGCCAAACTTAACTCTCCCTTGCCATATTTAAACCCATTACTTTTTGTGCTCTCCCTGTGGGCGTGGATAACAATTTATTGCCTTCCTCTTTGCATAGTTGAAGACTGTTATCATGTCTCCCCTCCATCTTCCCTGCTCTAGACTAAATAGCCCAGATAGGAGGATGAAAGCTGGAATGGGGTGTCAAGGAGAAGGAGTTAGAGGAGGAAATCAGAGAGGGATTAATCCTGCTTCCTGTCCCTGCAGAAATGGACTGTTCCTTCTGAAGGATGGGGGCTGTGGCAGGGGGAGGTGTGCTTCTTGATGCAGGCAATTCACTAATGCAGCCCTGTGGACTGCCTATCTGATTGATGGGTTGCTGCCTCACAGACTAAGGAAGAGGGGCTTGGGCTGACCCTCTGCTGAGCTGTGACACTCCTATCCAGCCTGGGTGCTTGAGAAATAAGGCTTTAATTTTTTATATTGGTGAGGAGCATATCTAACTTGCATGTCTGCTCCTGCAAGACGTATCTGGTGGGGCTTCTGTGTATCATGAAAGCCATTTCTAGGTGCCGTGTGTGTTGTACAGTCAGATAAAATGACAGTATAGCACCAACGCCCTACAGCAACACCCAGGCAGTCCATCACAAGCCCTGGCAGGGAGCAGGAACCCTCACCTGTGATGGCAAAACGGGCTGTCTGTTGGGAATGTTGCCTTCACCGCAGCTGTGTTCTTCCCACCCATGTGCAGGATGGAAAGCCACCCGCCACACACGCTGCCTACATGTGTTTCATAACTTGATTGCCGTTCACAAAACCAACATGCGGAAGAGGCAAATGCTGTCTGATCCAAAAGGCTCCGGGGCCTATTATGTCAATGTCACGTACATTAAGAAAGTACAGCGAACACTCAGAGTGACTTCTCGTGTTCGTAGCCCTTTTCCATTATTCACGTCTGCTGTCAGAGCTGCAGCACATACGCAGCCCTTGCATTGTGGCTGTCATAACCTGGAGGAAACAAAAATAGCTCCTAGCCTGGAGACTTCCAAAAGCACGAGGTGGGGGATAACATAGGGAAAAAAATGATTCTTTAACACTTAACGGTCCCAAACCTCTTTCTAGTGACACCTTTTGCCTTGCTCTAAGCACTCCAAGAACAGCACATAAGGTGGAGCTGTTTTCCCTACTCTCCTGGCGACATGGGATGGCAGGTTTATTTACATCAGAAAAGGGCTGGCCTTGAAGAAAACAAAATATTAGAGGCTGTTTGGGACAGCGGGGAAGTCCTTTGCACAGCAAGTGCATCACAGACTAGCTCCAGCAACCCAAGCTCCCCTGCTTGCTCATCACTCAAACATTAAGATGGTCCAGTTCAATTTCACACTAAAAAAGTCTTGGTAAATTGCAATCCAGTTGATTTTTTTTTTTTAAACTCTCCTTTCTCCCCCTTCCTCCCCAGAGTGACTTTGAAGATGACATTTGTATTCCTGAATTAAAACCACATTTGCCCAACACTGTGAAGGAAGGAGGCACAGGAGGAAGAGAGAAGAAACCCTTTTGTTCTTCTTCTCATGGTTGTTCCTCACCTGCCAAGGCCAAGCTCCAAAATAATTCCTAACAGCTGAGGTTAGCCAGGGACATCTGATCCCAGAAAGCTGGCCCTGAATTCCAACACCAGCCATAGTGTTTGAGTTTCATTGATAGCCATTTACATCTAATTCCCCCAAAACTCTGAAGAAGTGTAAGTACATGTAAAGGTATGTGTTTATTTAATTGAAAAGGGAAAAAAAAAATATTACTTTTCATAAATCTGAGCTCAAATGACATCAACAGTGGTGGCAATGCTTTTTCAAGCTGAGCAAGCTCAGAAACTGTTTGGAGAATGTACTGAGGTCTTGAGTATACTCTAAGCAGCCATGACTATAGGATGCCCGAGAATTGTGATTCTCAACCAAAGGGTGGGCTGAGTACTCTTTCCCTGATTTCCTGTGGTGGAAAAAGATTGCTTTGTGCAAATGGAGCTTAAAGCATCTTGCTGAGCTTGCTGACAAACAAACCTGCCCTGTTTGTTTACAGAGGGGGCACAAAGAGCACCTTGGCAGCACATCCGAGAGAAATCTCTTATGGTTCAGCTTGACCAAGATGGGGGTATGTGGCAGCAACAGGCTTGCTCTCAGGGAAACGCACCTTCCCAGCCATGAATGAGGGCCAAACAGGATGTGTTAGGTAAGATTGCACTTGTTTTTCTTCTTTGGACTTGGTCAGCAGGGATAACGTGCTATTTTTCTTAGGGGAATTTTGATTTTAATTTTTTCAGAGAGAGTTCCCCAGTTGGCCCTAACTATCTGTGACCCGAAGGTAAAATTCCTCCTCAGTTCTGCAGCACTCTTTCCCAGAAAGAAAATTTCTGCCATCTTTTGGTGGTGTCTGCTTTAAGAGCATACCTCTTTTATTAAGAAAAAGCTTCGCGTTTGCTGTTTAGCCAATTGAAATGAGTAATGAAAATGTTATTTGTATGGGACAAAGGAAATATTTTCTTTTAAATTATCTCATCTTCCTAATTGATTACAACAGGACTGCTTGGATGTGTGCAGTGTACAGCATCCAGCCCCTCTGCTCAGAGCAGGGCTTCAGGCAAGCGGGTATAAAACATCCCATGGGAGAAAACAAGAGTAAAAGCTGTCGGGTACTTAGAGCTGCCTGTACCCTGGAGCCAGTTTAGCCTGCACAAGGAAATAATTTGGGTGTCTGAAAAGAATATGTCCTAAAAATATTAGAAGTTTCTGTGGGAGATGAAGCACTAGAGAATATTGATAATTAAAAGCATAGTCTAGAAATAAAAAATTTAAAAGTTATCTAGAGAAAACTCCTTCAAGAAATAGATAATTTCTATTGTTCAGTGCAGACATTACTGATAGCCTGCTAGCATGGAAATTACTTGCTATTGATGAAAAGTAATCATGTAAATCCACAGTATGTCTGAATGTAAATCAGAAAGATCAACTATTAATATTAATGATTACAAGTATTACAGTACAATTCCCTTGGGATGCAAAAAATCTCATATTTTAGAGTGACTCGAATATAATAATCTTCAAATATTTATGGCTGAAAATGTTTCCTAAATGCTGTTTCCAAAACAGATGTTGAAAGACAGCAACTATGTCCTGAGCTGATTTCAAAACCATGGCAAATAATGTTGTTTCACGTAAACACAGAAGAAAATGTGGCATCAACAGAAATGAAGGGGGGGAGAAATAATCCAGGTCTGAGTGTCAAAGATGGAGAAAAAGAGAGAGGAAAGGCCTATATAGGAGAGCTGGAAAAGCCAGCTTGGAGAAACAGTGTCATTCCCAGCTCACCAATCCGTCCATGCAGTGTGCATGGTTAAGATCTCTTTCCCCCTCAGCCCCAGCAACCGCCCTCACGACTGCCTGCTGCCGAGAAGTAGGTCAGAAATCTATTTTTGTCTCTGCTCTTCTGTGGCCACATTGCAGTCCCTACCCCTGTGCAGAGACTGGGAAGCCTCTGAGCATAGGCTGTGAGACCAGACCTGTTCTGTACTGCACTGGGCTGAGCAGGGTGACTTGTCCCCAAGTCTCTCTACAGACGGTGGCAAGAGGGAAAAAAAAGTCTCCAGCAGCAGGGATTGCCCCCGGGAGTGCCCATCTCTCTCTGCTTCCTGGAGAGGGATTTTAAGGGAATTAGGGATTTAGTCTGCAGTTAAATACCTAAACTTAACAGGGTGAATCTGAGCCAAAGCATGTGTAATGTGCCATCCATGAAGCCTGCATCCAAGCAGTGCAGAAGGCATTGGTGTTAACTCAGCTCTCAGTGGTTTGGGTTGGAGAGGGGCCTTGCAAGCACTCATGCTGGTATGGCTGAGGCGAGGATGAATGGGACATGAGGCAGGAGCAGAGAGAGCTGGGGATGAAGCAGAAGGAATTTTGTTGTGAGTACGTGCTCTGGGTTTGAGAGCAGTCTGTTTCTCCTGCTGTCCCCCAGGGCTAGTGATCTTATCACCTCTGCTTGCTAACATCCTTCTTTCCTCTCCAGGTACCAGCTATCTTTTTTTTTTTTTTTCCTTTTAAATTTTCTCCCTCTCAAATTGTCCAATTGATTAGCATAATTCAGTAAAATTCAGTAATTGTTTTCAACTTGTACTTACCTTTGAAGTTAGCTAGAAGACATGCCAGGAAGCTGCTCTGCTTTCCTCGCTATATCATCTAGAAACTAAAAATAATAATAATAAATTAACCTGATGATACTATCTCTCCTTATTGAATTGCCTTATTTGTATCTCTCTGTCCTGAGTGCCAAAATCCTCTTCTTGCTGCCTCACCCCTCTCCTGTCAAAACAAACCAAAGGCTGGTGGGGACAGTGGCTTTGCCATCCTGGAGCCCTGCGACCTTTAGAGGGCAAGTGATCCATCTCCCTGTGGGAGACTTTGTGGCTTGCCACTGGTCAACAAAATACTGTCCCCAAGTAAAGAGTTTTACAAGTGCCAAATTCAGCCAATGTTCCTGCCTCAGAGCAGGGCACTGTCCTAAAACTCAGCTTTGCCATTTGTCACCATTGCAGAGATGCTAAGCAGGAACATTAATTGCAATGTGGACCTCTAACTATGTTTCTCTGAAGTATCTGCAGAGTTTACTCGAACACTGCTCTACTTTATCTGGGGGAATTGCAGTCTCAGTGACATGAAAACAAACTGCAAAGTGGTTGCATCATCATTCTGCTTCTACCGGGTCTTGAGTCCAGCTTTTCAGACCAATTTTTCCCTTTTCACAGTGCATCTGTCAAGATTCTCGCTCTGGAAAAGAAGATCAGAGTGAATGACGACTGAGGAGAACAAAAGCTGACCCAAACCTTTGACCTAAACTTAACATAAAGCCAAATGAAACCTTAGAGGTTTGTAAATGTTCATGAAACATTTCCACCTCCTGCTCCTCTCTCCTTTATCTTCAGTTTCTTTATACTTCTACACTTACTGTTTCTAATTGAAAGTCTAATGTAAAGCCCCACTAAATTAATGGAAAGTTTCTCACTGATCTTAGTGGCTTTTGATTCAGCCTCCCAAAGAAAGGAAATAATTTCTCTAATGAAAGTGTCTTTAAACTGAAGAGGAAACAAAACCTGAAAAGAGATAAGGAAAAATCAGAGGTGAAATGCAATTTTCCATCTAGCAGCATGTGTTCTGGATCTGAACCACACCCACAAAATTGATATGGATGTTGTTAGTCCAGAAAAAGGAAAATCACTGTACAGAAGCAGAGAATTGCTGAGCTAACGGTGGACTGGTTTAATAAGCTATAATGTCTGTTTGCAAAAACTAGACATTTTGCCATTCTTTACTGCTCGCTCATGCTGTAGACAAATGTCACTGGCAATCAGCTGGCTTTTATATCCTGAAGTTTCCAGTTGTGTGTGTGAGATTGGGTCTTTCCCTTTGTGCCAAAATTGCAACAAAAATGTCAATCACATAAAAACTTTATTATGGAAATAACTCTCTGCTACTGATAGAGTTTTCCACTTCCTAGGTAAGTTTTGTCAGAAGGAGGTAGAAATGTGAGAGTTTATAGGACTTAATAGCACCTGGGCTTCCCTTAACCATGCATTAGATGGTCGGAATAAGAGAGTTCTTGTCTGAGTTGTATTCTGGATTCACGAATGAGGGGTCTTGGTTGGTGAAACCAGGTCAAGCAGAAATTAAGTTGTGGCTTTTCTCGGATGGCTGTTGTTACGCTGTCTTTGGCAGTGGCAGTTCTGATGGACTGATGTTGCCAGTTCAGAGCCTGATCTCCTCTAAAGTACTGATGTGCCTCGAGGTCCTACTTTGCACATACAAACTGGGTGTTTTGTGTGCATTTTACTTGTGAATACATGCACAGCTTATCTAAAGAGTTATTTCCCAATATTTGTGTAACAGACAGTTTTGATTTTCACAGTCACTTCACAGAACAGTGTGTGCTCCAGAGGCTGTTACTTACTCCTAATGGAAAACACAGATGTGGGATATGGTCCTATGAAGATGCTGCTAATAAGCAGCTACTGCTCTTTCATAATTTTTCTGTAGATTAGCACAATGTTATTATTATTCATATACAAATTTCGAACAACATAGGGGTTTTTTGTAATTCTCTCTTTTTTCATCATTTTCTTTTTGTCTCCTCTTTGTCTTTTTTTCCTGCCTCTCCTACTAGATTTTCTGTTTCTGAACTCCTCCAAAGTGCTCTCCAGTGTCAAGTCTGGAATGTCTGGTCTCTGCCAGCAATGCACTCACTGTCTCTCTCTCAGAGTGCCTGACAGGAGTCATGGCACTTCCTTTCTGGGAGACCTTAGAGTGAGCGTGCTGCAAGGCTTGCTGCCTTCAGAGCAACGGCTCTGCTGGTGTAGTTTTTATAAATGTTTGATGAAGAGAAGGACTTGGGGATGTTGATTGATGAGAAGCTCAATATGAGCCAGCAATGTGCTCATGCAGCCCAGAGGGCCAACTGTGTCCTGGGATGCATCAGGAGGAGTGTGGCCAGCAGATCAAGAGTGATTCTCCCCCTTTACTCTGCTCTTCTGAGACCCCACCTCAAATACTGCATCCAGTTCCGGTGTGCCACCATAAAAGGGATGTAGATCTGTTGGAATGAGTCCAGAGGAGGACCACAAAGATGATCCAGGGGCTGGAGCATTTCTGCTACGAGGATAGGCTGAGGGCACTGGGATTGTTCAGCCTGGAGAAGAGAAGACTCCGCAAGGACCTTATAACTGCCTTCCAATACCTGTAGGGAACCTACAGGAAGGCTGGAGAGGGGCTTTTCACAAGGGTGTCCAGTGACAGGACAAGGGGAAATGGTTTTAAATTGAAGGAGAGTAGGTTGAGACTAGACCTTAGGAAGAAGTTCTTCACTACAAGGGTGGTGAGACTCCAGAATAGATTGCCCGGAGAGGCTGTGGATGCCTCCTCCCTGGAGGTGTTCAAGGCCAGGCTGCATGAAGCCTTGAGCAACCTAGTCTAGTTGAGAGGCGTCCCTGCCCACGGCAGGGAGGTTGGATTAGATGATCTCTAGGATCCCTTCCAACCTAAGCCATTTTATGATTCTATGATCTATTTCTAGAAATTATACAGGGCATGAATTACCGGAAATGAAGCAAAATGTACTAGACACAAACTCAGCGCATTCTCTGTAGCTCATATTCTCTGAAGACTCATTTATCCCTTTCCTCCTTTTAAATATTTCCTCTCTTCTTTCTGGCCTGATCTTGTTATTTGTTTCATTGTCTATTTGTTATCCAACTCTTTGCGAAATATCAGGGAAATCTTCCTGACAGTGAACTGGGAAAAGCTTTCTTAGGGGAACAGCAACAGATTCTTTACTTAGGAGAGCTGAAAATGAGACAAGCCCAAATACTGTGTTTGCTGAGATGAATGTGCTGTGTTGGACTCAGTTGTGTAACTGATTAAGCTTGTGTCGTTGGGCTTTCTTTGGTTTTTAAAGGGTTTGAGGTACCATTTCTTCCCATAAAACTTGCCTCGCTGCTGTAACAGTGATCAAGTAGACAGTGAAGGAGGGTCAGACTGAGCTGCTCTTTGGTGGGAGCTGAGCTCCACATGTGTGGCTCTGTGGAGGTGGTAGGTCATCTTATCCAGGGGTGAAGATGTCTTTCTATGCTATGGGCAGCCCAGACAGTCATTAAAATGAGCAAACTGCATGCTTTCATCTCTCCTGAGTTTACAGCTTCCTCAGCCCAGATAAGATGGGCTTAGACCCAGTCTGGGCCTCAATAAACTTTTCACTTTTGCAGTTTCACTGAAGGTTTAACTATGCTCTGGGATTATACATTCAGCTGTTTTGAGGCTGTTGGGTTCTTCTCTGTCTCCTCTCCAGCTAAAAGTTTATAGCTGATCTGCATAAGCATGTCCTAACTTCAGAGCAAGCTCAAGAAAAGGCAGCTCCAGCTGCAGTTTGCAGTCTGCCAGCGAAACTCCCCTGGCAGGTCTCCAATAAGCCTGTCACTACAAGCTCACCCAAACTGGCAATTCTGGCAAACGCAAAAATTTGCATGAAGTTCATACTAATTCAACATTAGCACATGTTGCCAGCAATGCAGTAGTTCCTTCTAACCACTTAAATCTCAGTCAAAAGATCTAAGCACACTTGCCATGCAGCTCCTCTGAGAAAGTCATGAAGCTGGGCAAGCATTTAATTTTCACAAACGTCATGCTGCAAGTGAGTTTTAGAATGTCTTCTGAAAGGAGTGAAGATTTCAAGTCCCAAGTACATAGTTGTCATCTCTGCAAGATGTAAAAACATCAAGATTAACTTCCAAAACAGCACAGGACATAGAAAAAGTAGGTTTATATAACAACTTTCACTTCCACCCACTGATTCAGTGAGGTCTTACACCAACTGCGTAAAACCAAAGTGTATAAGTCCTTTCTTTTAAAAGAGTTTCTACCACTTTGACTGTCTGTATTAAAACACAGCCTGCTCAAAAGCCCTTTCTCTCTACTAAAGCACTTTGCATTATAACCTCTGTGATACCTTCAGCTGCTACAGAGACCTTGCAGAGCTGAGGATGTTCATGCTAAATAGATTTTGTATTTTGTTCCTTAAGTTTGTCAAAAGAGTCTTTCTGGTCAGGAAAAAAACAAAATCGATACTGGTCAAGTTTTGGAGAAGGGTTTGTTAAAAAAATCTTTAATTTGATTTCTTTTTAAATCTGGAAGTTAAGATTTCAGCAAGAATTTAATGAATTATGCAAATATTAACAACATAGCTGACATTTTCCCTCCTGTCCTGACTTCTTATGGGAAACAAAGATTAATTATTGTCTCACCCATTGTGTTGGGTAAATCCTGTGTACTCTGGGCTGAGCCTAATGAGCCAACCTCAATCCTCAACTAGATCTGGAGCAAAGCAGTAGCTTCCACAGCTCCCCACAAATTTCTGCAGTCTAAAAGGTAGCATCATATCCAAGGCCCTGGTCTGGTACCAGATGGACTAGAGATGTAGCCTCAGCTATTGGAGCCAGGACCACATCCATCTTGCTGGAAAGGGCTCTTCGAAGAGGAAGCAAAACTCCGTGCAGTGCAGACAATGGCTTTGAGGGGATGTCTGTGGGAAGGGACATCCAGGGAAGGGGTGGCTCCTGCCCAGCCCTGGGAATGGGAGGCATGTCCATGGTGGGAGGCAGCACTCGCAGGGTTCCCAGCTCTCACCATTGAGCATTGTTCAGAACAAACATAGATGCTGTATACGAATGTAAAACTTAATTTGTGGTTTTTACACCCACTGCATTTCTTGGAGTTAGCATTTTCTGGAACTTTAGGGCTTTTTATCTCCAGGCTGTTATTTTGTTGGGAGGTTTTTTTTTTTTTCATCCTTGTTCATTTTATGGAAAGATAACAGCTCATGTTTTTTCATCTCCATAATAAAATATCATGTAATGAAATTGACCCACACTTTAGTCAAAGCAGCTGTGTAATGCTGTCCTCTACTCAAAGGTGTACAAACCTCAAGGGCAAAGGGGACACGTTTGGCTTATATATCATGGTGCAGCTGCTCCATGACATCGCTTGGGTGGGTACTGAGATATCTGGAGGAATTTCCGGGGGAAACTTGGAGTCGCGAAAAAGAAAAAAAAATTTCAAAAGGTCTGCTTCACCCACAGTTGCATTTTGTGCCCAGGAGTGAGAACAGAGTTACTTGATTTCAGAAATGTCTTGCACCAGCTGTGACTGAACAGCACACGGGTTGTTTCTTGTTCCTGATAGTGCCCAAAATGTTCAGGGTATTTTCCAGATGAAACAAAGTTAGAGCTAAAGAGACACAGAAGAGAGAAGGAGATTCAAGACAGCAGGTATTTACCCTAAGTGCAAGCTCACTCATTCTAAAATGTCAGCCCTTTGTGATGACTTCATAGTTTAAAAGAAAAAGTATTTTTCTGTGCTCTTAGGAGTACTGAAAAGCTCCTTGCTCCTCCTGTTCTGTGGCAGAAGATACTGCGATAAGCTTTGCACAAGGCTTTGACACGAGGTATGCAGTGCTCCCCTCTGAAGATCAGATTAATATTTTCTCTGAGGACGGAAAAAAGATGGAGCAGTCACCCTTTTCCTGGGAATTTCTAGCCAAACAGAATAGTTATGTATTTTAATTCAGTAGCAAGAGGGCTGCAGCAGAGATCATTGGATCCCTGTGTTGGGCTTGGGATGGCAGGTGTGCAGAGATGGCAAGATTGTTGTCACCTCTTGATCTGCCATCATCTGGTGTGTGGCTTTTGCAGACACACCAGTGTGTGTCAAAATCTTGAAGGATCTCTTCAAACCCCACTGCGTCTTGACCTACCATGATCCCTTTCTTAAAGATGTCTTTTCTTTCTTTACCAGCCAGAATGGTGGATTTTGGCACATGAAGCAACAAAACCAGAGAGAGACAGCTGGAAGAAGTAGCCCCAGACAGGTATGGATGGACACTCCCCATTGGTTGAAAGTTTCTAGTCTAGTTTCAAGGACACTTTTATTTCCAAATCCATTTTCTATTGGACATGTACATGTGAAGTCAGGTAGCAGAGATAAAGGCTGGCAGAAGAATATATGCCTAGCTGCCTCATTTCTGTTGTGTACCATAATTATAGTGGCATATGCTTTTGGACTGACAGCAGTTTTTAGCAACAGGGTACTTCAGAAATATTAATCTTACATCAGCTATTTGTGTTGAATATTGGCTTATTCAGCAGGTGATGTGAGCCAATATTATGCTACCTTTATAGACCGCAAAACAGAGAGAGAAAGAAAGATTAAGTGACTCACCTAAGGTCAAGCAATATGTCCAAGAGAAAACCTAGTTGAGCTTGGGGATTACTGCCTCCCAGTGATCATGAAGCATGTGCAATATTTCTGAGACACTAATGTGTGTGCACCTACGATAAATTAGAAATGATACTAGCTTGGGAGGTTACTCATTCACCAGTGCGAGGACAATTTTCATTACATGGTATTGAAAAAGCCATCAGGACAGGGTGCTTAGAGGAAGCAATGGCCAGATCCTACAAAATACCTCTATATTGCTACTTGTGCAAGTCCCGTGGACTTTATTAAAGGAGAGCTGGATCTTCAGCAGTTGATGAATACAGATCTAGAGTTGTGATGAGCTTGTGATCTGGCAAAAAATGGCCAAAGTTTTAACTCTTTTAACCTCTTCTCCTCACTATTAACTATTTGCCATTCCATTACCTGAAAGGGATAAACACTGATGGGACTATTTCCCAAATATGGGGATAGGTAACATACCGAGGAACAGAGGTTGTATATCTATTCAACTTGTACAACAAGTCTGGAATTCACAGCATCTTTGAACAGGACACTGAAAGTGTAGCAGTTTTAGGAAACTAATTATCCTTTAGGCAGTTGAGGAAATTTCAAGAAAAAAATGTTAACATTGAAAAATTAGCTAATAATAGGACTAATGTATTTGTACATGAAGGAAAGGAGAAGCCAGGCCTTTTGTTCCTGGACGTGCTTTTCTTACATTGCATTATAAATGCCGCTCAAGGAAGCAACCTCTGCAGAATAGGTCTAATTGCTAACTAATGATGTTTCAACAAAAATGAGCAGGGTCCCAGATTTTACTTGGCTTGGATGTTTAAAGGCAAATTATAAGTTATGTGATAAAACAACAGAATCATTAAACATTGATTTACATGTTTATTTTACTATAAGAAATGAAATTTTTATTGGAACGGAATTAAACAGAGGTTTATGTGCTTGTATTCCCCATAGCCCTTTATAGTCTAGTAATATAGTAATATTCATAAATCATACCAGAGTTTTCAAATTTCTTCAGGAGTGACCTGGGCAAGAAACCCTTAACAACTTGCTGAGAGACTTTGAAATTTAATTCAGCTGTAATATCATCATGACTAATTTATGGTTAGTTTAGTTGCTACGAAGAGACATTTAAAGATACTGAAGTACATGGTGAGGATAAGATAAAACATGGATTTAGCATCATGTAGTTATTCCACTAGAAGGATTTATTCTATGTTGCATGACTTTACTGAACATGGCAAACCTGTTTGTTCCTTGAGAGAGAGGAGACCTTATCCAGTGAAACATGTAAATACTAGGCCTTCGACCAACCCAAACAAAGAAACCGCTAGATATAAAATTAAACCTTTATGTAGCTATTTAAGGACGCTGTTCCATTTGACAGCACGTATATTTATGCATGTGTATGAACACACATGCAGCAGCATGGGCACAAGTACTCTATATACATGTGTATGTATAAATGTGTGTTTGTGCATGCATACGGTCTCCGCTTTAGAATAGGCTGAATAGTAAAATGTTGTTAAGGCTTAAACAGATGTTATCTGGCACAATTTGAACCATGTTTCTGAAAAGCCCGGTGTCCCTGAAGCCCATTTTCATCCCACTGCAACATTTGAACTTCCTGCAGGGCTTGTTATGGCAAATTGAGATTGATGACGAAGTGCAACATTTTGAAATTATTAAAGGTATTTGTTTTTCCTTTAATTTCTTTTACCACAGAATGAAAAGGATGAAAAATGAAAAAAAAAAATTCACGGTAATTATATGTCTGACTTCTCATATTTTCTGTGGGCAGAAAACTCTCTCTGAACTCTGTGTGTTGGGACCCAGCTCATAAGCATCTTGCTTTATCCCACTCCAGCACCATTATCACCTCGAAACATGGATTTTCATTCTGTCCTTGCTGATTAAGACCAGTGAATAATTTCAGGCAGAAGTTAAGCTATTTCTCTGGGTATGTATTTTCATGCTCCCTGTCTATTCAGATAAGGGGCTTCCTATTGCTGTTGAACCATCTAGGATACCAAGTTTCTGTAGCCGACCTTCTCCAGGACTTCTCACCCATACCAACCTCTTTTCCATCTACACCCCAGGGGCTGACCCACAGCCAAAGCACCGAGGGGCCAAGCTTTCCAAGATGGACTTCTTCCCTACCACTGTGTGTGGTGACATCTTGGCATTACACATGAAGAAGCAGTTTACACAAGACCTGAGATCTCCACCATGTCCCAGTCACCCTGCTGTCACATTGCTGCCTACAACCCATCCAATTTGATGGCTGGGTTCATGCTGCATTGATGATTCAGCAGGTGCTCTCCCAAAACTGTCCAGACAGTGACTATGGGGAACACACAAAGCCCATCACAAGTGTTCAGCCAGCGGCAGCACGAACTGATGCGCTCGCTGTATAATACGCAAGGGAAATGAGTCACAGCTAAACTCATTGCACACATCCATTACATGAGAGAAGCCTCAGTGCTTCTGTAATGCCACCGGAGAATTTACTCATCTCGGCCTCCAGCAACAGTGAATTACCCTGGTGACTGGTACAACTCAGAAGCATATACAGCCATAATGGAAAGTACTGTGGTTTCCCTTAAAGTACTATAGTGATTATTGCTGATAGTTCCTGCCTTTGTGAAGTATTAACGTGTGGTTATAGTGCAGTCATGTAGCAAAATTATAGGGGCCTGTGGAATGTTACTTAGCAACTCTTGCTAATGTTGAGGTGATAATGAAGAAATGGAGTAAAAGAAATACTGAGTATATTGGAGTCATAAAATAAACTGTGGTGTGACTTCAGAAAGCTGTTCTGAAGATAAAGATGTTATCTATTTCTCCTTTTGCCATATGAATACGGTACAAGAACTTAAGAGCTAATTTGAAGCAACACATTTGAAATATCTAAGTAACAGAAACAAGCATTAATTTTTATTATTTTTTTTTATCATTGCCGCTGCCTAGGAAAAGCATGAGAATCGCTGGGCTTTTGAAGATCCTGTCATTTCAAACCCATCCTAAGGCACTAGCTGACCAATTAAAAGAATCGCTCCTTTGGAAAGCTAGCACTTGTCAGAGTTAAGAATGAAGGCTTCTTTCTACTACATCTATTTTCCCCATTCATTCATTTACATAACTCCCTCCATCATTCATCAAGTCCCTGTACATATATCTCAAGAAAAGGGTAAGGCAATAAAAATAAAGGCAGACATTTCTAGTTACAGATGAACCTTCCACATGTTGCAGATCTGTCTCAGCCTCTTATCTTGGTTTATCTCCACCTGTTTAAATTGGAAAACTCACAAAAATCCATCTCCCATGAGATTTCCAAGGTTTCTTGATTTCATTTGGGTCAGAACTGCCACAAGAGATGCATTTCTCACAGCACTTCTGAGCTGCTGCCAGGAACAGGGAGTGCTGGAGTGGTCCACTTAAATTTTAAAAAAAAGTTTTCTTTGAAAAGTCACCAAACTTTATAAGCTTAAGAAAAAAAAAAACAGGCCAAGCTCAGCCTCGGGTATGATTAAAAGAGCTGCTATGATTTATTGGTGCCAAAGTATATTTGGGTAGAACATTATTTTGTAATGGAAAAACTATCAGTGGAAGCACTGCCTATCACCGCTGCTTGTACAGGATGAGGACTAAGTCTTAGGTTGTAAGAGTGTTTAATACTGGAGAAAAAGAAGACTACTAAAAATATCATAACTAGAAGGCCATCCCTTAGTCTCCCAGATAAAGGTAGCTGTGAAGTCAAGCTCAACAACATCTAGGGTTCTGCTGATTAAATAATAGATGATATTTGCCTGCTTTGTGCCTCAATCTGGCCCTGCCAAGCAAATGGGAAGAAGTTTCTCATTCCTATCTGACTAGGAGTGCTGAGCCACAAATATGGAGTGATGGTTTGGGGAATGTTTCACAGCATAAACTTTCTCTGTAAGTGAATTTAATAAAAAAATAACATTCTCCAGTTGCTAACCTAGTTACTTCCCACTGTCCTTTGATTTTGCACTTTTTCTTTTTTCCTTGTAAATAGCAAAGTAATTTTATTTTGACTAAGTTCTTGGTTTTTGTACATTGCCTTACCCAAAGCAATGCTCTACCAGAGACAGGGAGGACTACCCGTAGGCAAATGGAAAATCAAATATAAGTGATTGATGATGCAGGGGAGCCAAGCCTGCTGTCAATAAACCAGTCTGCTTTAGCATGTACTTGTACCGTCAAAACAAAAAATCATCATCCCTCTGAAGTAGTTTTAATAGGAGAACCCCTGTGCAAATGGGAGATTTTACTAAGACAGCTACTCATGCTCTTCCTGAAACCACCATGTTCATTTTTCCCCAAAACATACAACTGAAGTGACTTTTGGCTTTAAATCTGCTTTATGATCCTTTGAGGTGCTAGCTGAGGCTCTTAACAGGACAAAACTAATAGAAAAAAAAATTGGCAAACTTAGGATAAAAATGATATGGAAAAATCAACACTGACAGGAAAACTCTAACATGCAAAATTACACTGGAATTAGCAGGGTCCTCTGCACCCACACATATTTCTTCTAGCAGATGTTCTGCCTGTCCTACTTTTGGGCAACTACTATTGGTCAAAGTGCTCCAGACTTTAAAAAAAGGTGGTTCTCATTTTGTAGCTTTAGCAGTGTTTATTTTGGGTGAACAAAATTGTCTTCTGTCTTAAGATGTTTAATGATTATTTGAAAGCAACTTGATGAATAGAAGAGCATGTACTCCCACTTGGGGCAAATGTATTTTTGGAGTGATTCATAATAATTAATCTTTGTCTAAGTGGAATGCATTCATTTCTCCTACTGGTGGTTGACTGTACTCCTGTTTCTTTTCCTAAGTGAGGTGGTTCTGCTCCAGAGGCATATTTGCTGATTAAATTGGACCGTGACTGGGTACTCAAGTTATGTCACTACTATCCAAATGATCTTTTAAAGAACACAGAGTACTTGTTTTTGCAGATATCGCGCACTCCACATTTAATCATGGACCTTTGTAGCTTGTTATTTCTAGAATTCAGATTACTGAAATTTAAAAGCCTCTCTGTCCCTGCCAGTGTTCAGTGACATAAAATAAACCCACATACTAAGAAAAAAAAAACACAACACAGAACTTGTCAAGTTGTGCTGAGGGACAGAAAGAAAATGTACTTTACGGCACTTTGGAAACCCTGTCTGCAGCGCAGCTATAAAGGGAAATGTTATCATTTGCTAATATTTTCCATGTAGCCATAACTTTATTTTTGAGAGTACCGTTACCCACAGCAGCACCCATGTGGCTGGGGGTCCCCAGTGTGGTGGGGTCCCACGGCACGGGTGGGTTGCAGACACATAGCAAGAGCCAGTTCATACCCTGAAGAATGTACAGTGTCAAGAGGCAGCGAGAGGGGAACAAAGCAGAGGAAGCAATGTCCCACAGTCGCCTGCTGCTCCTTGGCAGGACCAGCCACCAAACCCCAGGTTTAGCCTTGTGTTTGCTTCTCCCGACATTGCTGTGGGCTGCCCGACATCCCTGGGGCTGCTGGTGGCTGGCTGCCGAGCTGCTATTGCGGAGCAGGGTGCCTCTTGCTATTTTCCTCCTCCACCTCTTCCTCCTCCCAGGCGCTGGGGACTGTGGTGGGGATGCAGACAGAGCCAGCACAGCCTCTGCAGCCCTTGATGGACTGAAGTGCTGCAAGTTCCTTTTTTAGTAAAATCGCTTTGTCTCGAAAGTGCGGCTGAGCAAAGCCTGCTTGTTCCCGCTGCCCCCCTCCTCACACTCGGCATAGTGGAGGTGCCAGGCCAACGTGCCAGAAATACTCCTTATCCTCAGAGTCGGAGCATCCTGGGGCCTCACAGCCTGTACCCCATCCCAAGCCCCAGCCCAGCTTCGGGTTTGCCCAGAAAGAGCAGAGCAGTCTATCCTCCCTGCACCACAAGGTCTCTCTCCGGTGAGGGCTGGTGGCAGCATTGCTCCTTTGTTCATTTTAAATGTGGCATCTAGGGAATGGACCAAAGCCATCAGCTCATTCCTTTTTGGCCTGGGATAACAAATAACTTGCATGTCGCTGTGAAACACTACACTCTGGGCAGCATTTCACTGGCTGGAGGATGAAAAACTCTGCACAGTGTCAGCAGTTGCTTTCGTACCTAGTTCTGCCTTTTCCACGCTGGTCCTGAGCAGGCCAAGCTGCTGCTACTGGGGCATGGCCAGGGTGCTAGGAAGGAGAATGACACAAAGTGGTACCATTATCTGTTGTGAGTTTGGTTGTGCTCCACTCCCAGTTCTGATCTCTTCCAATTTCCAAAAAGGCTTCAGAACTAAGTCTTTGCCAGTATTCAGCCACATAAACAAATAATTTACTTGCCCAGGCACCTCCTCCAGGTCAGATGACAGTTTGAGGCAGGTATGACTGGTATCAAGTCAATGGATATGCACAAACAAGGCAGAGGGATAATGAGGAGTGGGTGAGCAGGGAGCAGTAGGGGAATCAAGGAGATGCTGGGAGCAAATGACCTGTTAACGAGGCTGATGAGGAACTTGTGGAGCTAAATACAGTGAGCAGGAGAGATGTTTGGAGACAGGGTGTGGATGTCCATGAGGGCATGAATGGTGAATATGAGGTAGGGATGGAATTAGGGTGAGGAAGACAAGGTTGGATAAGAAGTGAGAGCAGGACATTTGGAGCAGCAGGTAAGAATGGGCAGCTCTGCATTCACAAGTTAGGAAACTGACTTGTTGCTTATCAGGTTGTTTTCTCCAATGCCTGGTTGGAGCTCAGTGTTCCTGGTTCAGCTCTGAGCTCCAGCAAAGGGTCCCTGTCTCTCTCTAACCTTTCCAGAGGCCATCTGCATCTCTGCCAACATATGGGGCAGATGACTGTACACATGCAGTCTGTGTGGCTGCAGGTATGATGCCAAGTGTGAGAGAGCATCTCTGGTTTTGGGAAATTGTGCTGCACAATGATATAACCCTTGGTGCTATGTCAGGGTACTGCTGAAGCCAGCTTTGTCTTTTTATTTATTTGTCTATGTCTATAGGTCTCCTGCCACCTTGGGTGGCTCTGCTCTAGTGCCAAATGCTGGAATAAGGTTGTTATCTGTCAGATTTCTCTTCCTACATGGTGGGAGGTGAGTCTGGAACCTCAGTGCAAGGCAGGATGATTGCATAATTAAAGCCTCACGCATTGAATGCCATCCTGATGAACTGGCTTCAGTTTCCTCAGTTACCCAAACTAAACTCTTTCAAGACGAGTACTTCTGTGGGTTTGGCCAAGGACTGTTTTTTTGCAGACCTAGCATATTCCCAGTTGCAATAGATAATAATGAGAGTTGAGTGTTTGCATGCACAGTGTAAAGACCTCTGAGAAATGAGTTTTCTGGATAGTTTGGACACCTTAAATTAGTAATTTTTTTTTTTTTTTACTTTATTCTGATTATTTCTCGCTTCTCTTTACTCCTTATTCTCACAACACATGATTTAGCTGTAGGAATACGTATGTTGCTTTTGGATGACCCAATAATGAGAAATACAGAAAACCCATGAGGTTATGAACAACTTTGCCTTATGTGCTCAAGTAACAGGCAGCACGCAAGGCATGGTTCAATGCAGGAAGCAGTTTGCAATAGCAAACACTGAGATCATTAAAACGTACCCTGCACTCTGTGCAAATGAGGGGTAGACGTTTCTTAGGAAAATCTTTGGGAATTTAGCTGCTGTTGCTGAACTGCAGTTAGTGTAAAGATGGCATTCATGTAACCCTGTTCATGTAAGTCCTTGTACTTTTGCATATATAAGGTCCAATTTCAGCCCCTTGTCTGACTGGATCATATATATTCTGGCCCTAGGTAAGGGCCTATGTTACACTGTAAATAAAACAATCACTTACTGAGAGTAATGTCTACTTGTCTTGAGGGATGGTGGCATTACTGGGCCTTGTATTAGAGGCTGAAGATGGCCAATCATTTCCTACATCTCTGGACCCTGCTGGGAACATGAACTGTTAACCTGAATGCTCATTTTTTAATGTGTTTTCCACTGAAACAGTTTAAAAGCATCTCTGTTACTGTGAATTCTTGCTTATTTGTCATAAAGGGTGGGGGGGAAACACCAAACAGGAATTAACAAGGGGATTTTCTTTGTGACTTCAGTCCCTCATTAGGAGGTTTATGATCAGGTTTGGGGAAAGTTTTCCTTGAATTATTTTAAGGTTCTAATGATAAAAACCTCAGGGAGGTCATGCACGTGGGAGATTTAATACCCATTCAGAACCATCTGGTGTTAGATTACATGCAGGGAAAGAATAAAATCTGGTAGTAATATTAATCTCCATTAACCCAGAATACAGGCCGATATGATTATAGCAGAGAAAATACTCTCACTCTTTCACCAGGAAAAGCTCTTGATAGACCTGGGCTAAATTGGTTTATAAAACCAAAGATTTCTTAAAGAGTGGATCTGCCCTCTCCTTGAGTGTGCTTGCTTTGGTTTTTAATATGCGTTTCATATATCTTTAAGGATAACAAATGATATGTTAGGGTATAAAATATCCTTAGGGTGAAAGACTGTATTTGCAGCTCCTAACTTACTCTCTGAATGCAATCTTATTACTGTAAGCATAATGCTGGAGTAGAGCCCATTCATGCTTTGCTCTTCTCAAGAGCATCACTGAGATCGTGGTCCCAGTGACATACTCAACAAAACTCCCACTGATGTCGGTTGTGAGTAGATAACCTCCCCTTAAACCATTCCTACAAGATCCCAAACCAGCTACATGCTTAAGCACGTGCTTGGTCTGACTCCTAGCAAGGGTGTTTGGTGCAAACCCAGTTAAGAGAGTGAAGAATGCTAGAGAGATGGTCACTTCTCATCCAGACTAACTGTCTTTCACCCGAACTTCTGGGCAGCCTCTCTCTTCATCCTCCAGTAATGCTGCTCATTACTTCTTGCACCACTTTTATCTTGTCATTCCCCATCAGAATAATGGCTTCTCCAGAGACAGTCTTTCTCTGCCCTTCAAGTTTTCCTTTCCTCTTCCCTCCTCTCCCAGCTGGCTGCAGTGAGTGCAATTGGGTAGCTCCTCTCCTTCAGCCAATGTTATGATTCACTGACTAAATGGAAAGCAAAACCATATGGAAGACAATAAAAGGCCATTTATCTCAAAGTGTATTGAGATGTGAGCTTCTCACATTAAGGCTTCAGCCCGGCTTCCTTACATATGTTGCTGTCATCTCTTTCCACCAGAACAGAGATGGACTCCTGCATAAGCCAAAACAACCCTTTTAGCTTGTTGTCTGCTTTGTGCTTAGCATGGCCTTGCATGCAAAACATTCAGAGGAAAAAAAGAGACAACTAATCTTGTGATGTGATTTCCCTTGTTCTGAGAAGCCACCTATGCCAGCTTCCTCTTTGGAGACTGTTATCTGGTGAAGGAAATTGTTATCATCCTGAGACAGGGCTGTAGTTCAGTAAATGCAACATGCATTGAGCCTGGCAAAGGAAAGTTTGTTCTATGTTCACTAACTGGATGCTTCTCCCTAAGTGGCTGAAAGAGGATGATATTATTCAATTAATAGCTGCTTTAAGGAAGGGAGACCAGAAGATGGAGTCCCAGTAATGCCAGCAGTGCAGTCAGTTGAGGGGCAGCCAAGCACAGCTCATGGCCCAGGTACTGCTCTGAGGTGCCCCGGTGCTTTCTCAGCTGACGAAGACCTCAAACATGTTACTAGTTATTTAGTGCTCCTTATCTGATATTGTCCCCCCTGCTTCCTTTCTGCAGTCACCACCAACAAAATGAAATTTAATTTGGGGTGAAAGCCTCCATCTTTCACAATTCTGGAGAATTAAGAGATAGGGAGTCCTGTAAGATGTGGCTCTGGCGGATGTCCTGCAGTGTCTGCTGGCATGTTTCTGCTTTCTTCTCCCAGATTGTAACATATTCGCTGATGGATTTATGCTGCAGTTGGGAACCAGAACCCAGGACAGCCTGTTCTCTGGCTTCATGCTATAAACATAAATACACTCACATAGCCATTTGTATCTGGTTCCTTCTATCTGCATCAGGATTTTATTATCTCTCTAAAAGGGTCCTGAAGCAGAGCAAGAGACTAGCACAAAAGGAAGAGCTCAGACAGGAACAAGAACAAAAAGGAGCAAAGGGCAAGAGGCTGCTATGAGACTATGCAAGCAAGAGCAGGCAATTAACGGCAGGTATCAAAGTGGCTGTTGGAAACTGCATGTTTTCCTACGAGGGCTCTTTTGGGTAGGAGCTGCCATTGAATCGCATCAGAGTCGCTCTGGTCTGAAGTGCATTTTTAACACTGAGAAAACTTTTTCCTATCTGCAGTTTTGAACTTTGCAGAGTGAGTTACTAAGCTAATGAAGGGCCTTTAAATTAACTCGTGTTGTGGAGCACTGAAGCGAGTAACATGGAAAAAAAAAATGCAAGCAATTATGTTTAACTAAACCTCACCCACTGTGTCATTAGAAACTACCTGAGAAGAGATTTTAGCAGTGTTAAATTCATCTTCTAAACGAGTTATCCCAGTTCTCCTGTGTGAGAAACTGGGAACCAGAGGGTTTGCAAAGTGTGGGAAACACTGAGTAATTCCAGGCAGGCATTACTGAGCTCTCAGCTGCTTTTGGAGTCCTCACAAAGCCCTCGTATTTAGGTCTTGGTTTTGTTACTACTTTTCCCGTGGATATGCTGAAGGCCTTTTGGCTACAGGATGCCATGTGCTGAACAGGACAAGGCAAATGGGGGGGTGAGCAAGAAGGGGGACAAAAAATGATTGAAAGGTGCTTGCCTGATAAAACGATGTTTGCAACGACTAGAAAAAACCCAGACTAACCCCCTGCTATCTATCAGTTCTAGCCTGAGCTAAGAGTAAATGCCTTTCATATCCCATCAGCCACAGCCATCCTGAAGGAGCTGGGGTGCTTTTCTGGCTTTGCTTGCGTAGGCGAAACTATTGCCATCTTTCAATCACTCACTTAGGGAACTGCTCAAACTATCGTATTTCAAATGGTTCCAGCTGTTCACCACTCCCTCAGAGATATCATCAGAAAGTAGTGGCTTACACTGAGATTACTTTAATGATATCAAAGGGTGTGGAAGTAGGCTGCTAATTAGTAAACCCTCAAGGTACAAAGATATAAATAGCCCTGGAGCAGTAAGAACAGATCCAAATCTGCAGTCTACCATTATCTGGGGATGAAAGCATTACATGTAGACTGATTCCACTGGAGAAGAGTGTTGAGCTGAACAGCAGGGCTTGTTTTGATTGATAAAGTTCCTTGTCAGATTGTGCAGCATATTATCAATTTATCAAGCCACCTGCCAAGCCTGAGCCAGGAGCAGCAGTAGCAAGACTTAGTTTGGGATGAGCCATAATTTTGAAATGAAATTACTGGCTTGTACTTTTACTTATTAAAATATATAAATAAAATAGCACCAATCCCAATTTCCTTTGCCAAAAGCTAAACCGCTTTTGGAGTCCAACTGAAAGTAAAAAATTGGGATAAGCAGCTGAAATACATCGCCTGAGCGTTTGCTAGAAAAATAAGTCTATCCTACCCAATATAGTCACGGTAGAGGGGGAATGTCAGGTCTGGGAGAGATGGAAATTGCAGCATTGCATGTTCTTGATCTCTTTGCATACTTAGGAGCCACATTCCTCGTCTCCTAGCTCTGGTGACAGTTCATTCTCTGTCTTCCAGCAGAACAGCAACTTTCAAACCAGTCAGCTGCTCTTAAATGGCCATCCTGTATTTTGATGCAGTCTACTATACCCCTCCACATGTTGTTTTCCGTAGAGATTACTTAAGGGTTTTTTTTTCAGTCCTATGCTGTGTCTCTCGAACACAACACAAAACAGCCGCTTGCAGTGGATTGACAGCACTATCACTCCACGATAAACTAGGTTTTAAAGTGAAGGCTGTCTTAAGGGAAGAGGGCAGGGAAAACAGAAAAACTAAACCAAGTTTCCCTTCAAAATACCAGCCCAGCCATAAGCGTGGACTTGCACAGCTGTTCCCAAAGGCAGAATCGGAGCAATGCACGTACAGAGTGCTTCTGCAGGACCACACAAGTTTACTGCTATTCTTAAATCCTCGCCTCGCAACTGGGAAACTTCTGCCAAGTAGTTTGAGACAGTGGCACCTGGGAAGTATTATATATTGTGTCATGAGAACCCTATTTGCACTTAATTACACATCCCCCTCCCCACGATGTAACAAATGAGGAAGATGCTTCATCTACAAAGTGAGAAAAAACACAGTTTTTAAGTGGAATCTGACAGCCAGAAGCCTAAGAGCAGGCTTCTGACAAGATCCCAGCAACGAAGATCCTGACAGTATTGCCCAGTGAATTTTGGTGCTGTCTATACCAGTGATTCCATGTATCCCAGTGCAGCTAGGATTCAAACAAGCTGTCTTGTACTCCTGCCTCCTTGTGCTGAAGTGTTGGTGGAGAGGTCTTGACCTCCCTACTCTCCCTTGGTCTCTCTCTGTGAGCCCATCTCTCAGCCAAAAGTCAGGATGTTGTCTTTGCAGACCTCCCACCAGGTGTTTTGTATGGTGCTGATCATAACAGCCTTACCCAAAGCGTGTTAAGATTCCTTGCAGTGATTATCCTACCTCTTTATTTGGGGCAGTAGGTTAATAGGCACTAACTGGGCTAACAGATCTTCTAATGCAGACTGCTCTTCCAGGGCTGGGTGATGGGAAGGCAGAAGACCTTCACATCAGCTTTGCTGGCCCATGGTGTGTAATGGCAGCGTCACTGCGTTGTGTTTAACAGGAGCAGATCCTCTGTAAACAGATGCAGCTGGTAGGTGGGCACAGATCCATCACCGGCTAACACCCGTCTGAAGCCCAGTGTGTTTATTCCCAGGAATGGCTGGAAGACAAGATATTTCTGTTTTGTAGGGCAATCCCAGGGTGTATTTACAACAAATGTGCAAATCAGTCTTTTTAAAGTAATTCATTGGAAGTGTGGGGCTCCAGGAACATTTCTAACTTGGGCTCATTACTCACAGACTTGCTGTTGTGTGTACTTAGGGGCTTTACCCTTTTATCCTCCCCTCATTTACACGTCAAATCCCCAATCCCCTGCCATGTAACCCAAGACAGGAAATTTCTTTTCTGTTTACAGCAGGCCACGGTAATGCAGTAACTAATCTGGCACAAGCCTGGGTTGCTGTAAGGGGGTGATCCTCTTCCCAGTGCCCTTTTCCCACCACCTCCCTCACACTGGCTCTGCAATTCATGGGTTTGGGCTTTAATTGTGTAGATTCTTTAAAGAAGTCCCAGGAGGTGTGATGGAAAGCTATGTTTATCAGATGTGATATAGTTGAGTGAATAAAGTGAATGGTCCCCTACGTGTAGAAAATTCAAATTTAGCAAGGAAAGGTTACGTTTACCAGGTTCAGCAATTTTGCAGATGGTGATTATTGTCTTGGCTAAGAAGAGGAGTTCCTCCATATTTTGTGTTGACTGTTCATCTATGTGGAGCCCACTTGACACAAAGTTTGAATTACTGCAGATCACAAGCTGTCCCTGTACAGCTCCTCCATATGACTGCTTTCAGTAGAAAATGGAGGGTCTTTTGTGGTTTCCCTTTAAAACTTGTCTAATTAAATCTATCACTTATTTAGGCACATTCTGGATTTGAAAACAGGAGAAGGAAAATATATGTGAACAAAGTCACACTTTGACACTCTTCAAAGTTTCCAGCATCTTTTCAGATGGTGGGTAAATTCATTCTATAGATAAATCATTAACACTTTTTAATATACTTTCATTTTAATACTCATTAGGGCTTCAAGCAAACATTGGGATGCTTAAAAAAAACCAACAAAAAACCCCAAACAAAACCATCCCCCAAACAATAGTTTAGCTTTCCCATTTACTTTGACATGTGGTTTAAGCATATTCTTCTAAATACACCAAGGCTAGTTGGTATCTTGCCTGTTTGGCACGTTGAGAAAACATACATGTCTAGCTTTGCAGCTGAAATGTGAGTCATTATTGCAATTAAATGGTTTATAAGCTGAGAAACAGTGTCTTTATATAACACAAAACACTGTTTACAATGAAATGCAATGCATATTGGATACTATTAGGTGAAAAAATATTTCTTCTGTTATGATTGTAATGGATTTCTTCTCTGTATAGTTCTAGTAAATTATCCCACACTCTCAGTTTTAAATGTGTTTCCAATTTTAATTAAGTGTCAGGTTTAAGGATGTGCCTGTTTTAATGACGTGTGAATCCCGGTCAGAAAAAGCTATTTTACACAGCGATGAGAAGAGAGTGGTTTTTCCCCTCAAATCTTCAGGAGCTATGTCCTTGTGACCAACTTCCCCTGTAAGGCAACAGCTCAGGTTTCTTTCTGTACTGGAAAAAGCACCATGAAGATGATCTCATGAATGTCACTGCTTTTCAGCTCTCTCCAGAATACAGTAAACTGGACAGTAGGTGGAAGTTTCCGTGATTAAATTCCTTTCAGAACTGGGAATCTGATATTCATTCACATCCAAGGCTTTTTAATCTGATTGTGTGTCATCTGGCTATTTAATTATTCAATAAGCTGTGCTTGCCAAGGAATGTAAAGTGGAATTGCTATAAAATCGCTGTGGTATGAGATGGTCCCCATAATTGATGTTGCTTTTGCTCAAACTTTCTCACAACTTTTTGGCAATGAATTAATTCTGTTTTTCACATTAATAACCAGGTAGTATTCAGCAGTGCAAGATCTCTTAGCTTGTGTTATGGATATTTCTCCTTGTGAGGGGCAGGAGCTGCTATACTTCAAAGAGCGTTTCATTCAGCTGCTACATGGGCAGGGACTTGTCAGAATGAAGGCTATTTTAGTGGCTTGAACAGAAGAAAAATAATTGAAACTTCATGCAAAACTTTGGATCCTGCTGGAGCTGGAAGGCTGGAAGTGTCTGTCTCTGCAGGACTCTGTTGGACGTCACTTCTGGTTACACATGTGCCTAAATATTTTATGGAGCCTGGCCCCCAAAGCATGCAGAAACACCCACGCGCTTCCAGAGACTATCCAGGGACACAAACACTTTCCATTCTTCCTCCAGAGAAACTCGTCTTGTCCTCGCCTTGCCAGGAAGTATAACCTCAGCATCAAACGCAATTTTGCCTGAATGACAGGGTGGACATGGTAGAGCTCACCCAGCGCTGCTGGCATGGGAGGACCAGACCACTGCACAGCTGTCAGGGAGCATCTGAAGGTGGTGGGTTTTCCTTTGGCTGCAGAACGTATTTCCTGAGGCAGCTGAAGGATTCCTGGACTCTTGTTTTATTAGTGTTATTCCAGGCAGAGTCTGCAGGCATCTCATCCCAAATCAGCTGTGTATAGCTGGAGCAACGCAAGGAGCTTTTTTAGAGGGTATACTCTTTTTAAAAAACAATAATAAAATGTTAGCCTTCTCTGATCTAGGAGAAATGTATATTAGATGTGCATGAGTGTTCATCTAAGATAAGGCAAGAAAATTAACAGTGACTCTTACTCATGCCTCAGGTATGAGGGAGGATGTACAGCAGCTGACTCCTGCCCCGATACTCTGAACAACAAAATGGGTTAGGTCAGGGTTTTCCTCACTCACGCTCTTTCCAGGACACTCTGTAGGATCTGGCCGGCAGCCCTGCTCTCTCCACTGCAGTGTCGAGGATGGAGATGGAGGTTTTGCTGCTCTGTGAGGCTCAGCAAGCTGGGGATGGTCTGGAAAGGAAAACTCCTGGGGCGCGAGGCTGTTTGCTGAAAACCTCAGCACAAAGCAAAGCCTGAGTCCTGCTTAAAAAGATATGATTCATCTGCTTGATTGAATTGTTCTTTCTGTTGTCTCAGAGAGATTGCCTGTGCCTTCAGGCATGCAGCCGATGCCTGGGAGGAAGGATGTACCTCGATTGCTCTAAGCTCTGGTTTGCTCCATGTGCAGCATGCTTGCTTCTACATGGCATTCAATTGACACAGTACTTCCAGCCTGGCCTGAAACCTCCAATCTCCCTCTCTAGGTGGGTTGATGGTGGTTTTGCTGAAGCAGATTATAGGGTGAAGTCACCCTGTGTGGCAAGCCAGCGGTGTTGCTCCACAGCAGCTGTGCAGGTGGTGGCACTGGCAGTGGGACACATCGTGCTATGCCCAGCCCCAGCATCACCTCGCTTCACCAGGACCCAGGGGAGCCTGGACTGGCCAAGAAAACACTTGGCCTTGAGTGTTTCCAGGGAGGATTCTGCACTCCCACTCAGTTTCTGCCTGCCTGCTGGCCAGTTTAAACTGTAGGCTGATGAATCCAGCCTATGTTGACTTGAACAGGGTTTTTGTCCAAAGTTTATGTCAAATCTGAGGCTGTCTGGGTGAAGTTTCCTGTTCTCATTTGAAAGAAGAGAAAAATGTGTGCATTGAAAGATGCAAAAGACATTCAAGCAGTGGGACTGAGCTAAATCATTGATAGCATCTGTTTTGATTTTTGAGTGGCTTTAAATTGTATAGTTACACTAAACAATTTAGAGTAAAGAAATTTTTCCTAGGTAGCTTCCACTTTATTCCTTCATTTTCTGAATCAGTTTTACTGTGCTCTGCCAAACATCAGTGCAGATAGCTAGATAAACAAAAGCTTTCTCATAATGCTGCAAAAAAATACATATAAATAAATAGATCCAGGGACAATTTGTCCAACAAGAATGTATAGCACAGAGGGGATTCTGGAGTCATCTTCAAAGTGTAAGCTGATGTTTTTAAAATGACCTATGAATGTCTCCCTAGTTTGTTAAGAGTCCAGAGGGATTTTCAATATGATAGATTTGGGTTATTAAATTACTGTTGGAAATATGGAGCTGACCTCCAGTGGCAAATATTTCTGTGAAAACATTGGCAAACATTTCATTTGGTGAACTTTATTGTTTCTCTTTTTAAAATCAAAATAAACAATAGAAATATTTTGGACGAGGCAAGGAAAAAATATAAGCTTATTTTGTTGCGTTTTCTGATAAGCAATACAGCCTAACTGCTAACAAATGTTGGACGCATCTACTTTTAGCAGATACTCTAATGTACAACATTTCTTTGAACTTGCATGTAAAACAGGATGAAATTACCATCCCTTTTCTGCTGACTTTGACTAGAGCTAGTGAGAAACATCCCCTGTACTGGCACTTCATTGTGCAACACAGACCGATGGAAACGTGCTGGAGTTAATAACTCCGTGGTGGGAAGAGGTTCCTGGGGATGGATTTTTTGTCTCAGAAAGGCAGAGTGAGTGTCAGGAGGATGATGTGGGAGATGGGCACCCAGAGCTGTGACACTTCCCCAAAATGCACCAGGTCTGGAACCAACACAGGGATTTCCATCTCCTGGCAGTTGTCCTGGCAACCAGATTATACTGGCAGGAGCTCTAATCTGGTGAATACTTCACTGTTTATACAAATTAAGAAGTTCCAGCCAGAAGAAGCAAAAAAAAAAAAAGAAGCAGAAAAAGGACTTGAACTTGAGCCCCTAGGACTGAGATGAGAACTCACATGTGTACTTTTTAAATTAAAAAGACAATTTTGATTTTGACCATTATTAAATCAGTCCATAGGATTTAGATGATGGATTTCTCAGTGCTTCCATGTTCTTTATGGAGATTTTTGATTCAGCCCTCTGGTAATGGGCTCAAAATTTAAAGCATTTTCCTTATGACCTCTTAAATTTCCGGACTCAGCATGCTACAATAAAATCTTTATAGACTCTGTTGCCCTAGTGCATATGACATTTGTTTGACATTAATACTCTGTGACCAGGTCCCCATCTGAAAAGCTGGCTGTCTCCACCAGCACTTAGCCTCTCCAACACCTTGTGTTGGAGAGACTCTGTCTGATTATTGATGCTGTAACCATCTCTGGATTCTCCAGGTAGCCTTCAAGGCAAAATCCAGCATCTGACATTTTTCCTGGTCAGGTCCCCAAGGTCCAGTTCCTTAAACCCAAAACTTCATGCTAGAGTCATTACATACCTCCAGTCATTTTCTGAGAGCACATTAACCCCCCCCAAAAAAAAGAAAAAAAAAAACATGACAAAAAACCAAGGGACTCCAGAATAGCAGAGATATGATTTAAGCACAGGAAATGTGATTTTTAAACAGCCTGAGAGGGTTAAATCAACAAAATCCTAAACTCCTCCCTGCAGATCCCAGTTCCCATCTCCTTGGAAGCACAAGGTCTGGACAGCATCCCCAGGCCAGATCACACATCCTGCTTGCTGAGCTGTGGCTCCTTGGACATCCCATGAACTGGTTTTCAGCAGACTGGCCCCTCTTCACACTTGGTTTCTGGTGTTATGGCTCTGTCCACATCATCCAGCAGTAGGCTTTCCACGAGGTAACAAGCTCTGCCAAAAAAACCCCACAAACTCTTTGATTTTTCACATTAGGATAGTGCAAGAAAACTGGGAGGTCAGAACATTAAATATAGATTATTATATGAAATAATAATTATAATGCAATAATAATTTAAAATGATAATTCTAATCAAAACAAGGTCTACAAAAGAAAGCTAAGATCACTATTCTTCGTAGTATAGTTCCTAGTAGTGGGAAATGCTGAGCTAATTCTAAAAACAAGATAATAAAATGTGACCCAGGTCAGATCCCTCAGTCCTGATGTTTCTGATGCGTGGGAAACAGAACTGTGTCTCTGTCATGCACCCAAAGCCCATTTCTTTGCAGCAAGGTAATCAGCAGTTCTGTGGTCATGAATTGAAGCCAAAAAAAAGTACGACCATTCTGCAGATCCAAGCAGAATATATTGACACACACGGGGCACTATGGTTTACAGTCAATTATCTGCTTTCTGCTCACTGCAGGAAAACACGCAATTTGCTCATTGTTTTGCCATGTGCTCCATAGCATTAAGAGGAGTGATCAGTGATAAAACGGTAATAACTAGGGAAAAGTGCAGCTCCGCTTTCTCGCTTCAGCTTGCCAAGATTTGGGGAGCTGACTAAGCACTGTCCAGGCTAGGAGTGGACACAGAGCAGAGCTGGTTATCTTATATATTGAGGGGAAATACCCCAAGGGGAGCTGCAATCTGAAACTAGCTCAAGTGGTTTGGCACATAATGTGGTGTAACCTTCACATCAATAGCATCACCCATGAGATGCAAAACAAAGGCCATTCTATTGTGTAAAGTCTTTCTTCCCTCTGGGCAGAAATGGATGTGGCTTCCTCGCTGCTTGCCAGCTACCCAAGTTGTTTAGTAATTCTTTAACTTCATGCTGATGAATGAATGGTAAAACTGAACCAGAGCTGCAGAACACAGTTCAAACAGCAAGATAAAAAGGATGGATAATGCACGGATAGCAGTGTCCAGAAGTGAAATGTGAAAACGCTGATAAATGAGAACTAAGTTTCTAAATGGCAAGAAAGCAACACATGGAATGGATAAAAATTGAAGTGAAACATGGAGGGGTATCATGATGTAGTGTTGCTTGCCATGTGTTGCTGATTTTCTAGACATTTGAGGGGAAATTTTCAGGTTTGCCATTCTGCATCATTGATAGAAGTATTACCCTTTCTGCCCCAGAGCCAGCCTAGAGTTCTGACTTTTTGGGGACACTGTCAGCCTCGCTGGAGATAGGTCAGTCCTTTGGAGTATACACACGTTGGGCTTTATAAGGTTGGTGGGACTTCTGGGATTTTTCCTAGTCTCTTCTATTATTCTTCTACTGGAATTCAAATTTTGCTTGAATTTACCAGAAGTCTTTGCCAGTTTTGATCTGGATTATGTTTCTTCTTAATAGGGAGGTTTAAAAGGAGTTAGCACCTATGCAGGAGGGAGGCCTGTCTGCAGTGGGGCACAGGTGTCTGATGGGTTCAGGACAGCTCTTTAAGGAATAGGGGAAAGAAACTTTTATCTTTTAAAAGTAATGTGTTTAAAACACTGAAAAGCACCTTAATGTCCTACTCTATTTCTGAGCCTGGTAGCAGCAGAAGGTAAGGAGCCATTAGCTCATACTTGTGAAGAATGGTATTATGCATTACCTTTTTTTTCCTGCAGAGAAGCAAATTGAGTCATTTTATGATCACTTATGCCCAGATGGAGCCATGGCTGTCCATGTGGCACAGTAGCTTCTTCTGCAGGCAGTGCCATGGATGTCAGTGGGAGTGCCTCTTGGGCATGGAATGATTCAAAATGACCTGTAACAAGTGGTAATCCAGAGACCTGGGGACATGTTTCATTGAGTCACACATTCAGAGTTTAACGACTAGAGGGAACCGTTAGATCATCCATACTAACCCACTCATACCTCAGGCTGTTTAACCTCTCCCATCCATCTCTGTGTGAAGTAAGAAACCTGTATTTGGCTTGCATATGTCTTCCAGGAAGAAATCTAGTCTGGATTTAAAGATACTAGGAGACAGATGATCCATCACTGCGTTGGGTAGTTCATTTCAAAGGTTAATCCTCCTGACTCTGAAAACACAAGGCTTTATTTCTCATCTGAATTTGTCTGGCTTCAGTCCCTACCCAGTCATTCTTGCTGTCTTTCCTCATTATTAAGTAGCCTTTACGTGTCTGGTATTTGCTCCCCAAAGCTTCTTCTACCCTATAGCCACGCGTTTCTAAACCTTCTTCAAAAGAACAAGCTCTGTAAGTGTGTGCTGAGCAAGTGTTCTCCTAGAGCTCATGTCCCTGAGCCCTCCTCTCCAGTAAAACACCTCCTGCCTTTCCACATTCTTCAGAAGTCAAACACCAGCACTGTCCATGGCACCGCAGCACTGTCCTCCCTGCTCCTGTATACCCAGGAATGTGCCCTCCTGGCAACGTGTCTTGGGATCATGCAAGCCCCTTTTTGCTGGAGCATCCTTTGGAGGTGTATAACATCCAGTCCTTGTACTCAGATGTCTGTGCTGGATTTGGCCATGGTAAAACTCATTTTATCTCACCAAAGCAAGCAATCCAGGGAACAGACTGCTCTCTCCATGTCTACCATGGTGTGAATTCTCCGTTGGCACCTCGATGTTATCTGTGATATTTTTTACCTCTAATTGGAAGTTGCTGATCAGCTTTCTCATAAATTTTTTTGTAATCAGGGGCTGCAGCAAAACTATATGCACCGTGTGTTTAGAAAATATTTTTTTTTAGTAAGGAAAAACCTTGAGGCAAGGGAGTTCTTTGTATTTTTTCTCTTAGTTTTGTCTTTATTTTGACAGTTATGTCTCTACCCGCTTCATAGGCTGTTGCACAGAGAGCAGCTCCACCTCCATCTGGGGTTGATTCTGAGGTTACAAAAATTTACTCACTGATTCACTCTATGCACTGTGGCTTTTGTGAAATGAATTCATTTAGAAGTTTAATTACTGGAGATTAAATGTATGACAGTAGCGGTAGACTGGAACATAATACTAATGCTCAGCCAACCTTGAACTGCATATTTGACTTGCTCAGCAAAACCTCATCAGATTTGTAGAACCACCAGATTTACCTACGTACATTTTCAGGTTGGTGTTTGTGGGAGTTGGCTGTTTCTTCTGTGATTTGTGTGACTGTGGTGGGTTAACCTTGGCCGAGCACCAGGTGCCCAC